>JAQGBW010001679.1:0-23985 GCA_034698625.1 Julus scanicus | reverse complement strand
ATGCCAAGCTCTCTCATGGTCGGCCTTAGCTTTATGATAGGTAGCTCGCATTTGAGTTTTAATTTTGGCTCTTTGTGCAGCCGCTTCCATGCTGGGATGTTTCATGAAAGTTTTCGTTACCGTAGCCAAGGCCATTTTGAGAGCCTGACACTCTGGTGAAAACCAAGGGGCATGTTTAGGACGTGAGGCAAAAGGGTATGTTGTGGAGATAAGATTGTGTAACCTGAGGTTATTGAGTATAATGTTGTGGAGAGATGCGTATCTTTGGTGGGGGGGGAGTATTGAATGTGGAGGGGTTAAGATCGCAGTAGAGATATTGTTATATAGTTCATCTGAAGGACTAAAGCAAGCATATTTGAATCTAATTTAACGAAACCTAAAAACTGAATTTAAAATTGACAAGCAACATTACAGTGATTAATTTGGGTGTCTTGATATGCAAGTAAGTAGTTTAGATCTATGTATCACGCCATAAAACAAGTTCACTCAAATTTCACTTTTTCATTTTGAAAACCGATCGCTCCTGTTTTCACAAATATCTACTTTGATAAAAAGTCACCGAATTGCATCAAAGATGTCCGTTAAATACACCACAAACAATATTTCTTCAAGAAAAGATTGTTGATAAAAAAATGCCAAAAAAAGGGATATTCGAGTAACTTCCGCAATAAAAGACAAACTATAATTACACGTTGAACTGCAATAAGTCAAAACGTAAGGGCAATCGATTTTCAATCATTGCATGTAATACGGAGTTGTGACCCTCTTCATAATCAATCTAAAATGAATTTCATGTTGTCAACATTCAACGATTACAACATTTTTCTGTTATAGATATGTACAGAACTTGTATACATAGAATGCTTTCGGCTGGAATGGAGAGTTTTCAACCAAAGATGATTTATTATATAACTTGACTATCATCCTGTGTAATACAGAATTTTTCTACATCGCAATTCCTTCCAAAGAAGATCAAATCCTCTCTTTAATAATACAGATGGAAAGATGTTGCAGCAACAACATAAAAACAAAAGTTATTATAACAAAACACGCACATGTGCTATAATGATGTTCAACGTATACATTTGGTAGCAACACATCTTTTCTGATTATCTTGATCATCTAATTCAGAAAAAAATGTTTACATATAATACTTGTAAGTTTCACGAGTTAATATGATTAAACAACATTTGAAAAAACTCCATGGGTGTTAAAACGCACAATAGTTATGAAAAAATGAAATATTGTTAAACCTGTTTACATTGAACATCGGCGGGATCAGTAAAATGTGTTCGTTGTGTTCCAATGTGTTCATCATTGAAAACTTTTTGGTACATACGAATACGCGACGAATATGTCTAAAAAATTCAAAACCTTTATATTTGAACACTAGATTACAAAATGTGAACTATATACGCGAGTACATAATTCATGTATCCAAACTATTCATAAAGAAATTGGTAATTTGTTGTTGCTTTTTGGTTCGATCTTTGATGATCACAATTTGCAAAATCCGGTGAATGTCTAGGAACGTTTGTTGGAGGTGTTGATATTTTTTTGCTGTAAAGTATACCATTCTGCAATTCCAAAATTTTTTCAGTTAAAGTCCGGTTGGTGTCCGGAATTTTTCTCAAAAGACGAAAGCTCATTGAAAAGTTCCATTCAAAAAGTTTTGAAAATCATTTAACAATTTAGAGATATGATAATTTCTTATCATGAAATAATGTATAATGTGCTAATGGTATAAAAACGTCGTTGTTCTTGTTAATACTTTAGCGAATCAAATGTTCGTGACAAATGTAGGAACCCTAAAATGCTTTGTTAAGTGCCACTTGTACTTGATAGCAAAATGCTTGTTCAATGCACACATTACGAAATTATCGGGTGCAGAGCATAGCAAACATCAGTCCAAAAATACCATAATGGAGAATGGAGAATGGAGAAGTACAGGTTATTCGGAAGATGAAGTTCAGTTAACGTTATCAAAAGCCAGGAATGGCCTTACTTGTATTATTATCACCTATTATTGGAGAAATGCTATAACATCCTGAAATCTGTGTCAGAATATCATCTTGAAAGAAGTAGGCTTTTCATTTTCAGTCATTAACATTGGACTCAGTAAACGCTAGCAGCTTTAATTGTATACCTTTGTCTTGACAGAAACAAGGAATCTAAACTAATTGAATTAAGTCAGTGTTTGGTGTGCTCTGATACACAGTGGGCGTGTTCACCCACATTGCCAATTTAGTGGATTTGTCGCCCAATCTAACTTGGAAGTAATACAAAGCCAGACAGGAAGAATTACGCTTTCCACGAACAAAAAGAATTAAAGTCTACATATTCAAACATATAAATAAGGTGAAGGATTTATATTATCTTCGCAGTTGTTATTGGGTTCCATGCAAACTAAATTAACAGAGACTTAATTAAATGCATCGTTTCTCAAAATAAAGAGGAAATAACGATCTTGCAGCGACAAACCATACTAATTAACTACAAATCCTATTAATTGTTTATGTAAATTTATTGTAAGATAAAAAAGTATAGAACAATGATGCGATTTACAGAAACATGGAATGAATGAAATTATCAAGTTCAGATACTAGTGTTAATAATACCCAAATCAACACTATTAAGAAGGAATGCCTGCAGGTTTCTTAAAGATTGTTATTTTTGTTCTTATATGTATATGAGCTTCCTGCACTTAACAATACATTCCAAGAGAGACAAAAGGAAATCAGTTTTAGACTGCTTCTAATCCTCATGTGTGACTGGAAACAGTAGATATGCTTGAGCACACATTAAGCCTTTCACTGACATAGAATGCGGTTTGTTCAGGTCTAAAACTTTACTCAATCTCTTTTTTCTCTCCCACAAATGCATGCATGCACCCAACTGGGCTCTGAGTGAAGCTTACCATGGAAGCAAGCTAAGAAGTTCCTTCCGAACTCCATCTCCTCTTTCGCTCCATCAAAATCGATTATATGAACCTCGACTGACCAGCCGAAACCCAGGAATCAAGACAATGCTCATATGTCTCATAAAATGTCTTTCAAATGCGAGAAATGTCGGACATTTCCATGGCTTATATTACTTTCAATGTTGGAAATATCCGACTATAGCTTTTCTCTACAAATGGCCTGCAGTGCAAGGTCTTTGACATGAGCTTTCACATAAAAATATCTAGCTGCACCACATTTATACGCCAGTAATATTCTCCTTTAAAAACTCTTAAAACCAGAAACAAAAGAGAAATAACCCGAACAGAATCTAAGCACTGACAAGTCTTCTTCAAATTTCAACTTTTAAAAATGTTCATTATCAACACTAAAACTTGGAATCAGTATCAGAACATTGTAAAAATAATGTATTTGCAATTACAAAATTATCACTTAACTGAAAACAACAATTACAACAAAAAGTTAATTGCATTTCGCATGTGAGCTTATATTTCGTATTGCATCCATGGGTTAAAAGAACTATAATGTAATCACTTTTTATTTGGTGGCTGTGGCACCCAAACAAACTTTGCAAGCATAATATAATTATAATTTGATAAATTAATAGGCATGGAATTGAGTGTACAATTAATTATACATGTGTGGCGACCAGTTTAACAAACACGTGCATCTTTAAATGTTGCACGTTCTTGCAACATTCTGCACGTGCATGCAGCACTTCGCACATGTTTATTAAACAAATTTAAAAAGGTTCTTGATTCAGTATTGTTCCGGATTCCAACTGAAGAGGAAGCTAAATTCAATTTCGATAAGTAAAGCTAACTGTTCTGTTACAGCTCTCAAATTCAAGTGTATCAAATCACTACGAATATAAAGTTCACGTTCTTCAATTCATTTCTGTCTAATTATAAAAGTGTGGGTAAATAAGCAACGCCCCACACATGTATTAGTATAAAGTAACATTTATTAGGAGGATTTTTTGGAGTATTCCCTTAACGGCTGACTAACAAACTGAAAAGACAATCTAGACTCAAGAGTAGCAACTCATTATTCAAACGTAATCTGGAGGCTTCTTCGAAGACCCACAAATCCCGATTTGCATAGTGATCCCATTGGCAAGAGCTCGCATTAAGGGCACGACTGAGTCTGAATTTCAAGCATAAAATTACATTTGAAACAACGCTCACTTTCCAATCGATATCCAAATCTTATATTATCGAGATTTTAAAGAAGACGATTTCAAACTTGGTACTTTCAAAAATTATTTAGTAATAGTTACAGCCCCAAAAATATACCAGCCTTAAAATTTTATTTACCATTTCTAGAATGAGCAAATGGGCATTAAATGTTAAGAAGTTTTTGAAACATTAACAACCTATAAGTCACACAGTTAGGAAAATTAATTGGACAAGAGAAACAAGAAATTGTTGCAGGACCTTATTTCAACATTATAATTGACTTCATTCAATCTTGTGGTAAAGAAAGACAAATAAAAGTGTTGACATATGAAATGTCCTATCATTGAAAAACGTCACTAGAGACCTTTGCAAACATATCATTACCATGCAAAAGTAAGGTATTCATGATGTTATCCCTATAATGAGGAGATTATTCACAAATGTGTCCTATGTTGAAGAAGACCAATAGTTTCCGCAATATAAGCTTTTAAAGTATAATGGCATTAGCATAACTTGCCAAAATTTGGTCATGGTGAGCATTTCCTAATGCATGCCTACACCATCACTACCGGTACCTTTTCTGAGATTTTCTCTCTTTAATTACATCTACCAAATTGGATGTCATGCATTACGCAGATGTCACTTTCATCCCAAATTAATTTAACACTGAGCAAGAATAATGTCATCTGCGATGCAATTTCTGCCATGCAAATTACCATATAACTAAAGAGTAAAAAAGTCAAAGACGAGCATATAATTCTGATGTCACGTCCTGAAAACAAAATTCCATTAAAGCAATTAAATTTTAATTTATGAAATAATAATTTGCAGATCCAAATCATCAGAATTTAAATTTGAATGTCGAATTATAAGTATATTGCATCTAACAAAGAAATTACAAATAAACGTTTATTCTTTATAAATATTACTCACCAAATTTAATTATGTTTCTTTAGATGACAAATTCTTTATTAGTATGCGATCATTGCGTGATAAATGTACCGGAAATGTTTTTGAGTGTTTATATATTTATAAATTAGCCAAGAATTAATGTATTTTAAATCTAAACTATGTAAAATTTATGTTATAACATGCTAGGGAAGTTTTGGCTAGGAAGTTTCTTCGTTTTAGAACGCTTTTGTTGCACAGTATATCAACGTTATATTGGAATGAAGTACAAGAATGGCAGAAGGCCTAACAAGATATAATCAATCGTTAAAAGAATTAGCTACAGGCAGTGACATTTGTGTGGGCAGAAAATTCATGTATTATATCCATGTTTGGGATCAATAAGCTTTTCTGAGGTGAATTTTTTTTATGTAAGAACACTTGTCATTAGCACCATTTTTCGCTGCAAAGATCCAGGAATCTGTTAACAATTCCACGCACAACGAAAAAATAGCTGGAAAGATGCCACGCATTTATGAATACATAATTGCACGGTTTGATTTTCAAGTTATTTAAGCAGTTGGAACTCAAACGCACAGACCTTTTGCATAAAAATATTGGACGTGATTCATGCATGAAGGGATCGAGTGAAGAGAAATTTTTAGGTTCCGATCAATAAAGAAAGGTGGCATATACTTTGCCTTTGGTATTCCAGGCAACCAAATCACCGGTAACTAGTGGTATTAGCGACCTAGAGCAGCTACTCGTGACGTTCATGCTAATGGGCAGTCTTCCACTAAAATAACATTATCCACAAAATCAGTTGCTACAGGACCTAACTTTATATTATCTGCTGTTTGCTACATGGAGATTCATAATCCATCTTATGTAGACGATTAACATGAAATTTCAATTGAAAATCAGTATGCTTTTTTGTTGTTATAAAACCAAGTAAGAGTAAACAGTACTTTTAAGTTACTAAGGAAAAAGTGGTTCATGAAATAGTTTTTGATCTATATATGAAAGTAAAATTTAAAAGTACTCTAGCATCATAAGCATTATTAGAATGATGCAGCCTTTTTCAGAATGATGCACTTCAACAAAACAACATTGATATACTGTTCACAATTTTTCTAATGGTCGTTTATACTTTCAGATTCAATCTATTCAGAGTTGGCAAACAGGAGTAGTTTTCTAGAGTAATGACAAATACAAACTATTGAAGCTTCACTAAAAATAAGATGAAAAGTTTAAAAGCAAATGATAAAAAGACAAGATTATGGAAATGTAAACTCCCAAGAAGTCATAAGCAATACAATGCAAATGGCATATAGTCAAACGTTTCTTTCTTGCTAATATACGTGTCAGCATTAAAAGCAATAGTAATGATGAAGCATTTTGAATGGCAAGTATCATAATGATAAAGAGCATGACAAAATAAATACACATACGCCTCAAAACCCTGAATCATGCACTAGGACAAGATTCGGAAATCTTCCATTTAATTTCGAGTTTACTTTGTGAAAAGTGAACAAAAATTAGTTACACACACAATCGTGTAAGCTTTTATAAAGCTTAAGATACTTTGTCATACACACGTATTTCGAGTCATTAAGCCAGATATTACAAAATTTGAAGTACTTCATACTGGGCTCAGGATTCCTAAACATAATTACAATTTTAATTTCTGTAAACTAGACAGTAAGCATATCTTCAGACCCATTGGGTATAATAAAACCATGAATAAGCAAGCAGTTTACGAATGATATGAAAGTATAACTATATTTTCCCATTTTAGAATTCATAAATTAATTAAAGTATAGCGTTGCAGTAAACATTGTAAGGGCTGATTATGTATTCCTAAACCTTGGGGCATTTAATACTTTTTTTCCTTTCTGGAATGGTCTTTTTGAACTCATCATTTTCTAATGCGTACCCAAATGTAATAACAACGATAGTAGCCAAAGGAAACACATAAAACACGATGTGCAAAAATATCTACAATAGTAATCTACCACAAGTAAAATATATGGTTCGGAAAAAAAAGAAATTCTACTAGTGAAATTTATTTTAGGTAACATATGGTGGCAAGCAATTTGAAACTTCATTCGCGAGATATATCGCTAGCCCATACCATGCATTTTTTGATGTAGACCGTTCATCTTAACTTTTTATATTCTCTCTCTTTCAGAAAGCCTGCATTGAACTGTAAGATGTCCACCAATGCCAATCGTTTCTAACCTCCGACTTTCCAGCTGTTATACGACATACAAGCTTTCCAAGAAGAAAAAATTGCCCAGAGAAAGATTGACGTGACATTTGGCTTTGCTGCAGTCATTTAAAAGAAAAAATCTTGACCAAAAAGACATGCCTTTATCATTTCCAAGTTGTCTATTGGTCGCGATTTTCATACCTACATATTCATGGAACATTTTTCCTCAAATTCACATTCCCACACTTTATTGAGTCTAGCCTTTGTCATATTCAAAAAAACCTCATTCAAAGACGTCCAAAAGAGTTCCATTTCTTGTGATGTTTGGCTATTTGACATCAACATTTACACTTTTATTCGTTGAAGATTTTCAAGTACAGATCATGATGACTTGACATAAGTTTTAAGCAATTTGGAATTAATTTATACAGTAGGAGTTGGTGTACAAACTGTGCATATGTACATGTACAGATAATATCGCATTGATTTACAGGACATTGATGAAGTATTAAAAATTACTGACATTTTCTTTAAAATTTTTGGAGATCGCCAAATTGTAGTACATTTATGCAAGTGTCCTGTATATTATTTAGATGACATTATTCTGCATTACAAGTTTTTAGGTAAAAAGTAGAGTACCAAACGAATTCTTAAAAATATATATATGTACATGAATTCCGCTTTAAACTGTAGGTCCATGTACGATCACCTGAATTAATTAACAATTCTTGACTTTTTCCTTTGGGGATCAACCAAGACAGCGCGTTTCGCACCAAATTTCCAGATGCCGCAGAACATGATTAATGTGAAAACTTGATTCAAATGAAATGAAACTTTTCGAGCTTGTTATACTGAAATTCAAATCATTTATCACACTGACAACATGGTTTGGCTTACGTGAACTCGCCAAGCTTTATTAACGGTTTTTTCTTCTTCTTGTAAAAGGAATATTCCATTTGAATACCATGGAAAACACTCCTTTTTATTTAATGTCAGCTGATATATTTATCAGATTTAAAAAATAGCCTTATTTAAGTTCGCTGCCTCATGTGTAATATGAACAATGTGGCCATGTTGGAAACTGGAATAAGGCAAATTGTTTTGAAAATATTTTTTCTTGTTAAACGCCTGTTTTCTTGTTAATATTTTAATGTATGAAGGAGAATTTGAATCATATCTAATCATCTGAATAACTGTAATTCAAAATTAACTTAACTTTAAACAGAATATATAATTTCTCGATGGAATCGATTATGCATTCACTTTTAATACACATATAAATATGCATTGGGTACAATCTTATTTCAAAGTAACTTTGAATTTACTATATATATTTCGCAAATACCACAAATCTTGGCAAGACGACAATTTCATCTACTATGCAACTTCTCTTGGGCTTCAAACTAGTCAAGAATGTTTAAAGACTGCGCTGTTTGATTTAGATACTCTTGCTGGATGGTATTCTGAATTCGTGTTTAAAGTTCATCAACCTTCCACATGTCGAAGACAAACAAAATACAAATGAAAAGATCTGTCAATATGACAAACTATAATGGAAACCAAGGAAATCGACTTTGTATTTGTACCCATATAATCCCTTGAATTCTCTATAGATTTGCATGAGCGTTAAGATCTAATAGTGTATGTATAGTATAAGCCTACAAAGGTCTGCGTGTTTTGCTCCATTTATCAGAATAATAACATGTCATGTCCTATGTACTAGAAATACTCATTTTTGCAAATGTACAAGTAAATGCAATAGTAACGATAAAGAATATATTAAATGACCAAAAGCGTGCACAATATCAAAACATTTAATTCTCAGATTGCACTGAGTCATGCTGTGGTCAAAATGTTTCAAACAGCGGATGTTTCGATTTGCTGTCATGCACTATGGTATATATGCGAAATAATTATTTGGCATTATAAACTGCCGGAAGTATTTGAACATTATTTATAGAACCAGTAGTCAATGTACTTCCATGTACACAATATAGTTGATTTCAATCGTCTGTCATATTTATTTCAAGAAAAAAATTAATGTATGTTTAATTAAAGTTAATCGCAAATTCTGTTTAATAATGACGAGGTAATAAATGCTTCTAAACATAATTGATATAAGTTTACCAGCCTATTATGAATATAAATTGATATAGGCAAACATAAAATGTAAATTCTATATATATACTTTCACTTTTGAACAATTTGCTGTGGCGTATTGAGGGGGTTGGGGGCAGCCGCCCCGGGCGCCAGTGACTATAGGGGGCGCCAAAAGTGCGCCCGAAGTATTAAAATTTTACATTTTATTATTTGATCTTATATTGGCAAAAAAAAATGAAAGTAAGCATTCTGTGTCTGCCAAACTCACTTAGAACAAATCAATATATCATATAGACTATGTATAAAATTGAAAAGATTACTTCCATATACTGCAATGTGTGATATATGCTCTATATATGCACTATAGTTAATACACCGTAGAAAACAACGCATATTGCTTTTTATTAGTGTCCTCTACACACATTTGTGGAAAAAAATGTAATAGTATAGTAAATTGCTCAGATGTTTCGCAGGCATTTCAATATAAGAAAATTCTATAATAATAAGGGCTCCCTGACAATGCAAGACAGAAGTACTTCAAGACCCCTCTGGGCATTTGAAATAGCGTTAGTGCAAAGTATTCCATGGAAATCTGCATACATTAGATTTACACAGACAATATTACTTAAAATCCCCAAGACCATGTAAATCGAAAATTTTGCAATATTGTATGTTGATGCAAAGACTTGCAGGCTATATTGAGAAATGATGAATATCTTCATGTATGTGCGCGTCTCCATGCAAATGACAATAAATATATGTTGAGAAAGTCCGCAGGCTTATCCCACATTCAGATTCTATATGTAACCATATTCAATAAAATTGTGCCTACAGAAAAAAAAAGTAATGGTGCATGTGTGAATTGTCTGCCATATTCTCCATTCATATGTACATTTCAAAACCGAAAAATTGAACACACTTTTAGAAGCCAAGCAGCATTGACTGTCGACGTAAATATAGTGTTATCCCCAAGCGTTTTTTGCCTACACAGTTTACACAATAAAGTTAAGCAAAGTGACAACTCAGCACTGCCAGCATTAACTCCAAAGAGAATCTAATAGATTCCAGGGTCGAGCCACAAAAAATCGACACTAATATGTGAAATCATTCAAGCAGTACATAGCCAAAAACGATGTGATAACATAGAAAATTGTAAAAACCTAGCTAGATTAAAGCAAACGTACATGTAGATATGGCAAAAAGTATAGAAGATTAAATGAATGACCATTTTGGTTTTCTTGGTCTCTTTGCTAATTTGCATATCGCACGTTCTTTAATACTCATTCTAATACACTATGATGCCATCTATTATAATACAAATTGGGAAATATTTCTATATCACTAAAGCAGCTATACATTTCCAAAATCCATTTACGTTATGATCCTATGGGCTCAGCATTCAATTTGTGACCCATTTTTATTATTTCTGAAAAATCGTTTTAGCTACACTTTCTATGACTATAAGTAGTTTATTGCCTTCGAAATCCTTCCATTATAAATCGTTAACCTCGGCAAGAGCTCAGAATATCCACGACTAAAAGTAAAATCAATATCACTGATATTGCAATATGGTTGCGCAAATTATTGATTGCGCTTTCAGCTTTCCCTTGCCTTCTCCATCCGTTCACTTTTGCAAGTATCTGACCTACCCCTTATTATGATGACAATAAATAATAGCCCATTTCAAAATAAACTCTTACAGTTAATGAGATTCAGCACCAACAAAAAATCATTAATCATTTAAATAATTTTAATATCATCCTTTAAGAGCTCTGGAGGAAACTTCAAATGTAAAATTTTTCTCAATAAAATATTATTTGCAGATGGAATAAGCGAAAGATGATTGTAGACATGCAAAATTCGTAAACCCATTAACATTCGAGACATTTGAGTGAAATTGACTTCCAAGTAGTTCAACGTTTCAATGTGCAAATGTAAAATAGAAAACTAGTTGCATTAAAATACAGAGTACTTGGATACAGAGTATTGCATATCTATAAATATGAACACTTGATTGAAAACTACACTTACTTTAGAAGTTAAAAAAAGATATTCTTCGAAAGCAAATAATTTTTGTTTGAGTCATTTAGTTGATATCACTTTTAAGGCTGTCCATGCTGGTAAATCATCTATAGGCCATGTATGGTCATATATGGATTTCTCTATTCTATATGTCTTGACCTGAAATTGGACACATCAGAATATATATGGTCATATAGTGCATGCATGTCCAATTGTACGCATATATATGGTTCACACGTGGCAACGCATGGCCCATCAAGGAACAATAATGGTTCATATATGGCCCTTAAATGTCCATATGAAGCTTTTTCACATGGGTCACCCTGTATATAAAAACAATAATTATGCTCCATTTATACAGTAAATGGGATCATATGATTTACTGAAGTGTACTTGTGCGGCAAAGCATTTATATGTATTAAACGAATATGACATTTGGCAGATCACCCAAAAATGAAAATAGTTTAACCGTTGTTTGTTGTATTATTCCTTTCACATACCTGCTGATTTGATACGGATGCATTTTGAGCGATACATGTATGTATAAATCTTTTAGAATGCACCTCAATTGCTTACAAAACGAGCATACCAGTGCATTCTTCTTTCCATAATCACATTTGGAAAATAATGCAGCTCAGTAGCAAAGAAGAATATACTCCAAATACCCCAATTTCGCAAATAAAATTACAGAGAGGATGAGATTAACTGTGTGCGTGCTAACTCCCTCGCCTCGATAGAGAATCGAGGATCACGAAAACTGCAGCAACACAAATATTGGAAAGGGAGAAGCTCGTTGTAATCCACTGTGCCATGTCGAGATAACAATAACAATGCTCATCAGATGCGAAAAAGGTGATGTTTTTCACGCGCATAAACAATAGGAACAATGCACGCCATTACGGTAATGGAAGATAGGAAATGATAAATAGAAATTGCCTATATAAATCACCAGCAGCAGATTTGAAAATTCCTACAACCAAAGTGGGGTTAAATATGAAGACGATCAAAAGAAAGAGTAGGCCAACCTGTAATGCGTGGCAGGAAAAAAAAAATACTCCCTTAATGGTTTTTGCTATTATCTATCATCCATGTGCAAACCATCGAATAGGGTGGCTTAGTGTTAGGGTTAGTGCTAGTCGACTGGGAATATACGTTTAAAATCCGGGTCGTTGTTTCCAAATTGCTGTTTTCGCGTTTCGTTTTTTAACAGATGTTTCTACACATATATGCTAGTATAACTTCTCTAATTTTCTACATCAATGCTATATACTATTATATGAATGTGTTTTAGTAATATTGGCAAAGTTAAAAAACAAATGCCACAACAAAATCAACAATGTTACTTAAATTTTTTGTCTTCTTTTGTCAATTTACATATGACAAGGTATAGAACAAGGCTTGATATTTTTTTTTAAATACTGCCATACTTCAAACTTTGCAAATAGAAATTTGTCTCTAAGCCTTGAAAAGATTTATTTGTTTTTCAACGATCGTTGAATTGCGGAACCCCAAAAGAAAGTAGCAAAATGACAATAACATTTTTTATTTGTTAACGAAAATTAAAGTGATACGAAATTGTATCAAACACTGGAGAAATTTAAACTTCTTCAACCTTGCTTTTACCAATAGTCTTCAAATTTCAATGGTACGTAAAACCAACAACAATAGATCAAAGAATGCCACTTGGGAAATTGTACTCCTAGTAAAGAATTTCGAATTCAATTACGATACATCATAGGGGGATGCTGGCCATTAAAGATTGCACCAAGCTGAGAATTTACTAAAAACAATAAAAGACCATCATTGGGAAAAAACAGTGCATTTATTTTTCGACATTGATTGTCACTATACGCCACTAAATGAAACTAAAAGAGCTTTACTGGTGCAGTGCCTTAAGGTAAATTTGTTCATAATTATTAATCTATAAATTTCATCTAAAAAGCGATTCGACTACGATGCATGATTCATCAAAATATATAACAGCAGTTTAAGACTAGAAATGAGGTAATTTTTTTCCTTTAGCATGAAAATAAGGACTCTGAAAAAGGGTGTCTTAGATGAACAGAAAATTGAGTTACTAACGCAAAATGTGGTTCTAATTGGGCTGATTAGATTAAATAACGGTAGGAAAAGTACTTTTGCAGGAATATCAATTAAGTTAACTGTTCAGTATGAAATACGTCAGGTAGCGTGGAATTGCCTATTTGAGTTTCATCTAAGTAGGAGGTGTTATTTTAGAAAAAAAAGAGGAGGGCTAAACAAACACATAAGCGAATGAGATAAAAAAGGCCCTTTCGATCTTGTGTTTGTTAGGAAAACATGTATTTTCTCTTCATCGTAGAATTGCGCTCCTCTCCTCTTCAATTTTGCTGAGCCAATATTAAGAAAACAAACAAGGCAGCTTATTTCAAACGGGAAAATAGCTGGATGACCTGGGTTGGCCAAAGCCGTGAACTCCATTGACCCAAAATGCGTTTTCCTCGAGAAGGTTGATGGTGCTGGAGTGGATTAGAAAGACATTCGAGGGTTCGGTCGGCTGCTCGTAATTAACCAGCGCATGTGTTTGGCATAAATGGGAAGGACTGAGCCATAACGCGGTTTGGAAAGCCTTCAACCCTCTGTAATAGATTTGACACCGTCATATACCAGCTTCCTGTAGAGCAAAACTGATAATATGGACTTAGGTTATTAGGAAACATTGGCAAACAATGCCTTCTTCGTCTGTACGCATGATGTAATGCCACCCTAAATGCTCGCAAAGGCATTAAATGCACCGAGTTTAATCATCTTGGAAATTCAAGTAGACTGTTCCCGCATATTTATATTGGGAAAGTAATGAACCGTGCATTCGATACGGCTATTTAACCTTTATTTAATAGCTTTCTTTAAAAAATATTGACCCAAGCAACATCATATCCTTATTTATGGGCAAACACTGCGATTTCTGGTGCATTGCAGAGAAACTTGTTCACTATTGAAAACCACAAACTTGCAAATTTTAAATGTTTATACAGCAAGTTTAAATTTTCAATGTTATCTTATTTTCTTTGATAGTTTAAATAACAACACAGCGGCGTCCTTTTAAAGTAATATGCACTGATACATAACTTCGATCCTATGTATGTTGATATAATAGGAAAGTATGTACTAATATCAGGATTATAGTTACTACCTATATTACTCAATAATGTAACTAGCCCACATTTTTAACTCAACTTGTAACCCCAGAATGAATTTGTTGGACGAGAAGTGTTTTTTTAAAAAGTATATTCTTCCTGATGATAAATAATTACATCACTTTTCCAACAAATATGTATACTGTGCATGTGTTTGTATGTAGGATATTAATTTAAGTAAAATAAAAAAGTGGAATTAATTCCAACATGATAGTCATTCTTTTAAAAAATCTGCGCGGTAGATCAGCCTTTTTTAGTTATCAAAATTGTATTTATAGATGTAGAAAAATTATGCAAACAGGGCTACTAGATTTTGATGAAATGGCAAAGTTAGATTCAATTTTTGTTTTGTGGCATATATATTAATTTATATTCATTTATAAAACTAGTGCTCCTTTTTCAAGCGACACATAAGAAGAAAAAAACTTGAAGTTTTCAAAGAAAGAAACTAATGAAGTTGTATGCGAAATCAAAATAGCCTACAGATGTCAGACATATACACCTTAATAAATAACAGCATTTCTATGGCAGATGTTCTATTAGGATTTCAATTTCCTGGCCATTTACTTTTTTCGTTTCATATAAATGGAAAGGTTCAAGAAAAGCTAACTGGAGCATTTTATATTATTTTGTACAATACAGGAAATTCGTCTTTCAGTATATGCTTTCGATATGGCTTATATTTGTCAGAACTCTCAGAAAATAAAAAAGTTTTCCGCAAATTCAGTTCAACAAATTCTAAACGTTCGCTAAAACGCTCTTCAAATCGATGATACATTTCATTTCGTAGATTTAATAAAAACTTCTCCCCTTTAATGAGTTTTGCTATCGTAGAAATGAAACACTAAAAGAGCCTTTCCTTTATATCGTAGCGAAAGCAACGAAAAAAAGTGGCATGCATTCCCTATATATAGCTCTCCAGTGCTTCTTATGTCCACACTGCACATGGCATATTTGTTCATTTTAAGCCAATCGCAATAAATTTTAATTCATGGCACTGGCATGTCTCCAAATTCGGCCAAAAGCCAAAGAATTACAAAATTGGACTGAAAGTGGTTTCCCAAAGAATGGCATAACCTGGCAGTCCTGACAAACAAGCATAGACTCATTTCAAAGGATGGCGAATTCACTAGATTTAAGAGAAGAAATGTGTGCAGTTCCGTGTATTGTATTTCACAAATCTCATTTGCAGTCAGCAATAAATTTGAACAAGCTTTTGTAGACAATTCTTTTAAGCATAACTATCAGCGTTTTCATTGACATTATATTACTTGCTTATACTCAAGGACTTACTTGTACTACAAAATTACGGACAATATGACAATGTAGAACTCGTATAATTGCAAAGAATTAAATTTTAACTAAACGTTCCCTATTTACTCAGAATTACCACATTTACACGTAATGCAATCGTGTTGGAATTCCTCATTACATTACTTACATGTACATACAATAAGCAATTAAACGTTGTCTACTTATAGTCGTATTTAGAGCAGGTTTTTAAAACTAAATTGCACAGATGCATGAAAGTTGAGAGGCAGCTTAAATCGATAATTGCATTATCAGATGCGCAATCAACAATTTAGCAATGCTACCTCATGCATGAAAAATTAATTAGGAAATAGGCCTAAAATTGCAAATGTAAATCAGCCTATAGTAAATAAATCTTAGACAGTAATTAAATTATTGCACATGTGCACTTCTAGTTTTTAATGCAAAACTGATAAGCAGTACATTTTTTATTTCTGTCAAAGTAGTTTAATTGAAGTATAACACCAAAACAATTTAAAACTAGATTTGTTAAAACAAAGTTGATCATAAAATAAATCATTTCATTTTTATTTAGTTTACAAACCAGCAATTTTAATACAAACAGAATTTAAAACAAAAAATTTTCATCATTACAAATATGTAAATAAAGTTCATTCTGATTATAATTATTTGAGACTTTTTAATTGTTACAAAAAAATGGAGCAAATTAAACAGGATGTTTTATTTATTTATGACAAAAATCCATTTAATTAGAGGGACAGGAGACTAGCCAAAATTGAATATGAAGCAATTTCAAAAGCACAGATTAAACGTTTTGGTCTAGAATAGGAAAAATTTGTAGATATCGACAATAATTAACGTTGAATGTTATTATAATTATGATGTTGGTGTGAAAAAAAACCAATGAATTATAAAGAGAGGAATGTGATAAAGATCACATCAGAACTAGATCTAATCCAGGATGCCAGAAAAGTATATATGCCTTATGACAACACTTCAGGCAAGATGGCAGTTTAATGTGTCCCAATTAAACTAAAAGCCACCATAATTGCTATCAAGAATAACCCCTTTCTAAAATTCGTATTGGAAATTCCTTCTGTAATAAAAGAAAGACATTTCGAGAAATTAAGACAAGGCATACTAGTTGCCTGCAATATCTAGAAAAAATCAACGTTGTTTCCGATGTCATAACTATCATTTACGAAGGCATCAAAAGGCGTTGTTGCTTGAAATGCATTATCTGCAAAATCATCAAGTATGTTTGGATAATGTTGCTTTCGTAATCCCTAAAACATTATACACAGCTGCGGCTTTATGATCCACGAAGGATATTTAAAATGCAAATTATTAACCGCTGGCAGCCTTGCAGCAAGACCAGGCTTACATGAGCGCATCAAAGACACTTACAAAATTGGGGCAGAAGCTATGAAGGCAAGGAGAAGGGGTAAAGAGGGAAGATTCAAGAACAAAAGGAGTAAAAGTAATAAAAAAAAATACCGTAAAAATTAAATGGAGTTCAAGCCCGATTTCAATAGATAGTGCAATTAATTATGCAAGGTCTATTTTATTTATCAGTTACATTGCATATGAGACTTTGGGAGCATTTTCTAAAATATATTACAAAAATCTCCCTACAAAAATCCCATTTAACATTCTTGTCATGTTCTTGGTACAAGCTAAGATTTACTTAACCAAATAGGAGGTTAAGTATACGCTTTAACATGTGTAATATTTACCTCTAATACGTGTATACATGATGTCTTAAGAATGGTAAAAAATGTATTAAAAAACGTGCGGTTAAGCCAAATGCGAGCCTACCTTTTTTCTGTAAAAATTGCATGTAAAGCCGTTTCCGCGTGTGACTTCTTTTCTGAAGAGATTGTAGGGAAAAAGTACATGTGAAAGTACCATTGTTGGAAACGAGTGTTCTCAAGTGGCAAAAAACGAGCAATTATCCTGCATTATCTGCACTTCATTTACTATTTAGGACAGCTCTAGCACAGTTGTTGTTTTATGGCTACTACTCATTACATGTTATGAGCAGGTCTAGGTTTGCCAGTTGTAATAAAAGCAGGAGAAAAAACCACTTTCTCCCTAATGAAAAATGTGTACCAAGACGTTATTGTTTAGGAGATAATAAAAAGGTCACGTAATTTATCAGGATTCTGTCAACGTTGTTTGTAAACGTTTAGACAAAAAACTTAGGACCCCACAAGTCCAAAATTATGATAGACATTGTTATGAAATCAAACATTATTTGATAAGATTTAAAAATAAAAAAATTAGCAATGCTAGGTTTGAGTATATATAAACTACAAAAAATGCTATAATAAGTTAATTGTCAATAAATAAAAAAAAACAATTTCGAGGAAAGAATTAATTACCAGAAATGGTAATTAATTTCTGAGGTTTCTCTACCTACGAATCTCTGGGATTTAATTCTAAGAAAATCTAGATTAAAATCATTTGCTACATGTAATTTGAGTTAGCTTGGTACACCACGGTATCTGCTACTATGCTACTACTGAATTTATGCATGCCAATCTTTGTTTAAGATCGGTAAAAACAAAATTCGAAATCTAAGATCATTTGATGCATATCAGCTGAAATTGGAAGCCTTCCAATTTAATAAGAAAGTATTGATTATTTAAGCAGAAAAATCCTTTGAAATGTATGCTGAAGGATGCGAGACTCAAAAGTATAAGGACCCTTCTTGGTGTTTTCAGCTGCTTAATTAAAATCTTACTTCAATGCAAAAAAATAAATGAATAATCTGCAATACGATAAGTGTCTCAGAGCAGCAGACTAGATGTATTGATTAACGAGGTATTCTTATATTTATTTGAATTATATAGTGTATATGACAATTTTTGTTTATTATGCAAAAAAAAAATTTATATACATATCGGGAAAGTTTGAAATTCAAATAAAGGTGATGCCATATGAGGCCCACACAAGTTGAAATTAGGCCCCCAAAAATTAATAATACACAAAATCACTCGTTATAATAAAATGCCAAGTAAAAACGTATGTCAAAATTTAATATATGCCATTAGATACATTTCCTGTTTAATTCTTGCAAGAATGCACCCAATTATAGTGTTAATTGTACTTACAATATAATTCTCAAATAGTAGTTTTATAGATTCTAAAACTCGTATAAAGCATCTTAACATTTCCAGTGATTTATAATTTTTAGAATAAATTAACCTTGAAACCCTACATTTTGCTTTTCCAATTAGTTCATTAGGGCTTATTGTTATTCGTTTTACAATCATAATCGCATAACAGTGTTTATTTCCTCGACTCGTATAAAATTAAAATGTGCCAAATTTAATGAATGCGTTAGAGTAAGATAATATATCCGATAATTTGTAACAGATTAACAATTATGTAACTAAACTCACAGCTCCGGAAATTAACTTTAGAAAATGCAGGAATGAAAACAGTAGCTTACTTCATGTGGAGAGCATGCAGTTTCGAATGTATATATCCAGTACATATAAAATACATGTATTCAAACGACAGCAGGCAACATTAGATGAAACTTAAATTCAAGTCGATTGTATTAATAGTTAAATAATTACAAATGAAAAAAGCAACTTTGTATCGTTTTTATTTCTGGGAGCTCATATATGTGGCTAACAGGCTGACATTGCAAACGCCTGATTAATCGCTTAATTTCCTTTTCGGTTGGCACCACTGTGATCACGTGCCATTATAAACGATCAATGGCCATTAACGAATCTTATTTCTGGTTCCACAGAAGCCTTAACATTAAGAATTCTCAGCGAAAATGATTATGATTAAAGTATGTGCTTATTCTTAATGTCATTGTGCAAGCAAATACAACCTATGTATTTACTTTCTTACAGTTAAAATTAAGAGGTCAATGAAGCAAAATGCATATGAAAGATAAGAAGACTATTCGTCCTCTAGAGTCCCAAATCGTGAATGGATTCGGAAGCGAAAACAAGATTTCAAATAGCCAATTCCAAACGTAATCTGTTGGGAAAAGATCGCGTAAAAATATTCTAGCAGCAAAACACACTGAACCAGAAACAATCTTGTCATGGAATGGTGAACAGGATGCGCATGCAGCATCTTAATTTTCATGAAGCTAAATGATATTAGGTGAACACTAATACAGAATTCAAAGAAAACGAAAAAAAGCCATTTATTCCAAAATTGTGCTCAACAGCTATTCAAACATGCGCTTATGCTTATTTAAATACATATGATATTTACCTAAAGTACTGAATACATGGAAATGTACTGCATACACATGTATAGCTACGAATTAATGTAATGAAATGTTGAGTTGTAGTAAACAAATATTGATTTTTTGTTTTAAAAATTGCCCCACTTATTCTTGAACTAGAATATTGTACGAGATGGCAAGAACCTTAATTAGGTTTAAAGCATTATTCGTGGTCTTTATTTTATTCAGGTCTATGGGCATTTAGGACAAGTGAATATAGTGGTTTCCTCGCAATAACGTTTTTAACAGTACTCATGATTAAAGCTTTATTTCTTATAGCATTGTTTTGTAGTTTATAAAGTTGTAATAAATTGCACATTCTGTTGAGAAAGAATTATCATTTGGTATATTTTCTTTAACAAGAAGTTCTTTAAGGTAGAATCAGATAAGAACATGCAAGCATATTGCGTGATTTCTAACAATTGGTCAAAAAAATGTTCAGCAAAACAAGGGCATAAAAATCAATCATTCGCATTGAACACAAAAAAAAAAGTCAGACGTCTGAAACTAGCTAGAATCCTCATTTTCCACTTTAGCAGATTTCTCTAAAACAAGAACCAACAAACCGTACCCGGTTCAGGAACAAACTGTATAAATAAAACAATGTTCGCACCCCTTAACTTCTTTTTTGTATTTACCAAGACTACTGCTGGCTAAATTGAGTGGAAGTGTGATTCTTGAGGACAGTTCTTGCAAACCGTAGCACATGCATATGGCACAGTGTGGAAAGAATCTTTGTTTGAACAGAGATTTCGCACTCGACTTATTTCTGCTTGCTGTTGCAAAGAAAAATAGCCCCAATCAAATGGAGATCCGTCCTGAAATCCGTTGATTTTTTCCAAATCCTTAACACGAAACATTTTTTTTCCACGCCACTAAATTGAAGGCATCTCATTAACGGCATCTTCAAACACTCTGTATGGTATACGAAGACATAAGATTACAGTTTCGTTTTCCCTATATGAATCTTGAAATGTTCATGGACAAGTGTAAAATAACAAGTACATAAACGATGAAACGTGACCACGGTCTCAATAATCACGAATAGAGGTAATTTTAAACCCTAAATTAGTTTGAAGTTGTGCAAGTTTTGAATCCTGGATTACCACTTTTCTAAAATATCATTAGGAAATTCATGTATTCAGGATTGTTAGGTTATTTTATCTCTATAGAAAACATACAACTAGACAGTATTTTTTTGTTTTTTTAAAAAACACTGATTTTGGAATACCCAATGTATTTTGTGGGAAATTCATTTTTTAGAACATACAGCTTAACTATTTTAGAACAATAATCAATTGCAATTTTTTATCAATCCAAACAAGAATTCAACATGGATCAATATGCATTTGAAAGAAAGACACCTACAGGCAATCAATTTAAAACATCGTTCATCGTTTCTGTCTTGCTGTTCTTTCATCTGTGCTACTATTTTTCTTTGTTTAGCTTTACTGTCAGTTTGCAAGAGCTTGTGACTTATGGAGAGAACTATGTTGGGGTTGAAACCTTCAGTGGCTATCAATCTCAAACGTTCTTTGACCTAAACAACAAACTTACCATTGGTGAAACGAAAAACACCCAATGTATTGATTTTTTTTATTTATTGTTATTTTATTCTCGTTATATGTACAGTTATATTGGCAGGCACATATGCACGTTGATAGAAAATGGAAACTTTTGCAATACTTACTAACTTACAAAATTCGAGTTTTTGTAATAATAGTTCATCCTTTTAGGAAATTTTGCTATTCAAAGTAAAAAATGAGAAAAGAAGAAAGCTGTCAAAATATTTGTTATAGCCGTTAAGATTTAGGGTTATTCAGAAACAATTGTTACATTTTCGATTATATAACAACAGTCTAGTTATTTTGAAGTGCTACGAACATTGCTTCCCAATAATACTGCACAATAATTATGAGAGCATGTAGCCATAGAAATGTTTACGCCATTTTTAACACAGAATTACTTTAAAAATCGATTAGAAAGTTAAAGAGTAAATCTATTGCACAATTGATTAATTTCAAATTCAATGGCTTATATGAATTGTATCAAATGTAGATGTCTGAAAAGCAAGAAGTATGCCACACGAGACTCATTAATCGCACACGAAA
Source organism: Julus scanicus (assembly GCA_034698625.1). Taxonomy (NCBI): domain Eukaryota; kingdom Metazoa; phylum Arthropoda; class Diplopoda; order Julida; family Julidae; genus Julus; species Julus scanicus. Next base: position 1,805 of record JAQGBW010001679.1, on the reverse strand, counting down.
TGCTGACATTTGCCATTTTTATCTAATGGCATTTCAAAGTCTCAAACCATCCATCGCTCACTTAAAAAGTCGAAATAAAACATTTATTGATGACATAACAAAAAAGGGGTTCCCGTTGCAATGTCAAACTCAATAGTGCTGTAAAGATCACTGAGAGGAATTTTATCATGGTGTACTTCCATTCTCCATCAGTCATCCTGTTTTTATTTACTACTATTTTATTCCATCAGCCACAGCAAGTAAAACCAAAAAGGGTATGGCAGATGAGCGAGGGGTGCTCTGTTGATTTTTAGCCCCTTCGTACCTCCTTTCTGGACCACGGCTCTAAGAACTGATGAAAAGGTATGGTGTACCTTACATCATAATAGTACACACAGTGCCCTGCTCACTTGCATTCACAATGGACTTACAGTTTTTTTAATATTTCTGACAAAATGTCATAAAGACGATATTTTATAATGCAACTAAAATTTACCTATTTATCCCTGAAACTAGGTTTAGCTATGTTATCAACTTCTTCCCTTAACTACTTTTTATTCACCGCTGTACCATTTTTGAAAGAAACTTTACATTTCCTTATACTTCTGATTTCAAATATTCAGCGAGATACATTCGTTATCATTTTGGCTTATTATATTCCAAAAGATAATTAAAGATAATAATTTACGAGAAGCCATTAATAAGTTTAAAAACGAGCCATAAAATGATATAAACTATCTTCAGTGTTATTGGCATAAACTAAAAATATGAGCTATAAAGTTTCCAAGCATAGAAAAACCACAATTGCTTTTTCATTGTTAGTAATGCTGTACGCTTCATGTAACATTTTAAATGAGATTTCTTAAGTTGTATATTCAAACTCAATTACTGCACATCGCAAAACAAATCATGATCTACAGTTGTTTTAGTACGATTTCATGCGTGTAATTTGAATGTAGCTCTAGAAAAAAACAACAGATTGCCTAACATTCAATTCGCTATTTTTCCTTTCTAGTGATTCATTCAATAATTTAGTTTTTTAATGAAAATTTGAGTCAAGTTATAAGTCTACATAGCTTACGAGCACTGCATGGTAAACAACGAGGAAGTCAAGCGTTTTAATAACATTTTCAATTTAAATTGTATGCCTCCACCATGTTCTTCAATTCAGAAATGATTTATTAAAAGTTATAACGACGGATAAATAAATTTACAAATTTTGTTTAAAAATCTGGCATTAAATAATATACTGATTCTAAAATTCAGTTAGAGCAACATAAATGAAAAAAACAGGTGTTTCTAAACTATTTGTCTCAATACCCTTTAAATATAAAGATTTAAACAAAAAAAAACATGCTAAAGTCTTAAATAAGTAACACATATCCAACACCATACCGAACAAAAAGAACAGAAACAGTTCAGCTATAATTAACCTGATTATATGATGTCGTTTAAAAGCAATTTAGGGATTAGTTCTATGGTTTTTTGTAGCGCAGATATACATATCTGTGCTGCTAATGTAATTTGAAAAAAACATGCAAACTTAATACAAAAAGCATCACGCACAAAAGCCAGGCAATCTGGACGAAAACGATGTATTTTTTAAGAGAAAAAAACAGAAAGCCTACAAACACGCACACCACGACTTACGAGCTTAATGTACACGAATTTAAACAAAAAAAATTAGCTTATAAGATATAAAATTACAAATTAAAAAAAAAAGATATCAGCGTGTTTAATAACACATTACTTTAAGCCGGATTCACACTATTGCATTTTTGTCCGTTTTTGCTCGTTGCGTGGCGCTGCGTGTGCGTTCACGCAAG
>JAQGBW010001678.1:0-23997 GCA_034698625.1 Julus scanicus | reverse complement strand
GTTTTGGAAGAACATATTTCGAGATATACATGGAAAATACACTGAATTTAGATTGTAAAGGTAGGGAATTCCAGAAACTTCGAGATATACAGGTTCAACTGTATAACTGAATGTTTTGTATATGTGAGCTTCGTGTAAGTGAGACTTCACTGTATATATGAGTAAATTGCATCGTTCCATTAAAACCCATTTTTTGAAAGTTCATGAGGGCAAAGCCTTGCTCAATGTCATCTTTATCCAAACCGCAATGATACTCACGGGAAGAAGGAACATACCTTGAAAAATACCTTCACACATGAATGTGCTTTTAACAGCTTCGCTTGTTTCCAATAAAAGGATCATTTTGCATGGCTATTTTACAAAAATTTAGATAGCCATAAAAGGATTTTGGAAAGTACGTGCCCACGGAAAAGTACGTGGGAGCAGCTGCTACTCGTCTGCCTTTGAAATGGCCACGGACTGTAAATCAGCTGAAAGTGGCCACTCTGCCAAGGGCTTGCAGACCACACCGCCTACAGCCACCGCGTACTTTTACTGTCAAATACTGGTCGTAATCTTTCTTTAGTAATCCTAATGAAAAATTTTTCGCTATGAAACATCTGCGTGCGTCTGCGCCGTTTCACATTACAAATATTATATCCTGTTCCATCTGCAACCACGTCGACGACATTAAGGCAAATCTAGGCACACCTCGTTATGACGATGGCCTCGTCTACTTAACTTAATTGGCAACACATGGAACGTCGGAGTGAAAATTCGGATTAAATTAGCATACAGTCAAAGAAACGCTATTCAAAAGTTGTCATTTCAACACTTCGTTGTTTTTTAAATTAAAAATAATGACGATAATTACGCTCTGAAATGCTGAAACGCATTAAACGCGCGAAATGCGCCGGAAAATGCTGCTATGACAGCATGCTATTCAAACTGGGATTACAGTATTTGCTGCTTGATGAAGCATCGGCTGAATTTGGGCATTTTGCCATAAACAGAGTTCCTACAAACTTCCGAAATATCTAAGTTATTTGGTAACATACTTGATACCATCTACAATTAGTCTATTGATTATGATTATCAATCTCTGGCAACTTACATTCTTTTTTATAACCATCTATTAATATTATGATTTATAGGTGGATATTAACTATTTTCAGATTAAGCACTGGCTTAATTTAAGAACTTAACATGAATTGATTACTTAAAGGGTTCGTGTTGGGCAACATCCTAGCAAAAAAAAATGCTGCAACTATTTTTGATCAATAATAGTAAATTAACAATTTTTCACGTTTTCACACCTGTACTAACATCTGCTAAACAGAACAACTGCGTAGAATTAACTTTACTTTCCTAGACTAGAAATTCGACAGTTAACCTTTTAAGTTAATTTAACTTCCCTAATTAATGACAAATTTAAATAGTGTTTATTGTTACGCCACTAAGTCTGAAGAACTTTAAGAAAATCTACCACACAATGTGGATGCAAGGGAAAAAACAACCATAATAATGGTAACTGAATAATGAGCGAATATTTAAATTTTCAACCTTAAATTTTACACCTGTACTAACATCTGCTAAATAGAACAACTGCGTAGAATTAACTTTACTTTCCTAGACTAGAAATCCGACAGTTAACCTTTTAAGTTAATTTAAATTCTTTAATTAATGACAAATCTAAATAGTGTTTATTGTTACGCCACTAAGTCTGAATTACTTTAAGAAAATCTACCACACAATGTGGATGCAAGGGGAAAAAAAACAACCATAATAATGGTAACTGAATAATGAGCGAAGATTTAAATTCTCAATTGTTTAGATTCTACTTAAGGATATGCAATTTAATTTATTTATCCAAGAAAGCTGATTCTATCAATTTCCAAGAACTAAACATTATTTCAAATTGCCCAGGCATCAGGTGCAACATTATAAGCAAGCTTTTATATTCCGTAAAAGGGAAACTAGGCATCTTCAATTTGAATTAATTTACCATTTAAATGTTAAGTTTATTCCACTTTATATTTTACGATTAAATTAAAGAAAATGTGTGATACTACATACACAAGATGTACACGTACAGTATACACATTAGGTGCACAACCAGTTTGGCATGGACGAGTGTCACATGTGCTACTATAATAACATTCTTATAAATATGTGGTTAAATGAAAATTAAATGAGTTAGGCCTACCTGTTGAATTAAACGTAACATTTGATCGCATCTCTGAAAAAAACCAAAGATACCCTTAAATTACTCCCATTAAAAATATGATCCAAAGTGACGAAGTGCCGTAAAATTCGTCCCAATAGATAATGACGCAAGAAAAGAATTAAATATTACATTATTGGAATAATCCGGAATTCGACTTTAGCATTTACAATACAACTCTAAATAATTAGCAAGGCTTAAATATACGAACAAAACAAAGCATGGCTAAATGGGATTTTCGCAGGCGTTTTGGATTTATAATTTCCGTCGATGGAATGTTCTGGGTATTTCTCATTAATGTTCAATTATTCAAATAAATGGTCTCTTCCTATCACAATATATACGAGCGAAGCATAACCCGATTTCACATTTTTAATTTATTGTTTGCAATAAGCCAAAATGGGAGCAGTAATTACGCGCTATTCAACGATTAAAACTTAAATAATGGCTTGTGCAGAAAATTGATATTAAATTTTGTTATGTGGCTTTTAAGCTGCTAGTACCACCTCAAACAGTGAGCATGAAAATTGAAGTGACATATAACACGATTATGACGTCATTCATGATAAGCATATTTCATTATGCACGTTTCATATAAATTACAAATGGTTTTGGCCAACCTTTTCTAAGCCTAATGTCACATTCCTAATGCTCAGAACACAATCGTTAAGAACATTAGGCCTAAATGTTAAATTGCTAATGCATGTTACTAAAATTGTACAATTTATCAAACTTCAGAATAATCATTATAGTGATATGGTTTGTCGAAAATACTAGCCTACATTTCGTCGCAGATTCTCACGGTCACTTTATGGTTATCACAGACCATAACCACAAATGCAATTCTTTTAAATATTAATGCCCATGGATTCATCTTATAAAGGTATATATGAGTAACAGATAGTCGTGCTTGTTTATCGCAACATGAATAAAATACACTATAATCGCCATTATCAATCTGCTTGTAAACCATAAACAGAGAATTCCTGGTATCATAATACGACATGTTCAGTTGCTCTAAAATACATGTACTTTTCCACAAGTTCATTAAGAAAATTACCATGCACTGAAGAAAGCCATCAAAAACAGTGGTGTTTTTTTATATTTTTTTAGGTATCCATTTACTAAAATAATTAGGTTTTTTTTCTGCAATACTCTTGGTGAAAAGACGCATTTTACATACAGTAACGCCATATGGAAGATCATATCCATGCCATTTTAATTTGGTTTAAAAAGTTAGGTCGTTATTCAGTGCTAACTGCTTTTTCTAAGAATGCCTGTTAGAGCGAGACAATATGCATGTTGAGAACTCATAAATAGCATTTGATGCAAGTCCAAGATGGTAATTTGAAGCTGTAAAGTGCCTTTGCCCCTTCTCGTTTCTAAGAAATTTTCACATAAATTTCACCTTCAAGCATATAATTTAGCCACGAAAGAAAAATTAAAAGTATGTGTTTATGCTTGAAAAGGTCTTGTGTATGCAAAGAGAAACCCCGCCAATTCAAATCCGAACAATAAATAAAGATTAAAAGACGCATCTTGAAGTAATTTATTCCAGAATTCCCTATTATCGATCGAGTTATTTACCACAAACTACATGTCCTTACTGAAAAATTACGGCTGCTGCAATATAAATTAGACTGCGTGAAAGTATAAAATTAAAGTGGTCAAAACAAGCTGGGTTTTGCATGCTTAATGGGTTATATGCGTTCTTTGAAAAATTCTTTGAAATAACAAACTTTAATTATATTTTGCTAATGATTTTCCATTTATTGCAGTTGTTATTTTAGAAAAAAATGATTATATACAGAATAGACATGGTATCGGAAAGTAATGTCTGAAAATAACCAGACAAAATAAATTGATCTTACTCTCACTTTATTTGAAAGCCTGCGAAATTTCAGTAAAAAACTTTACTAGAGAAACTAAAATATGTCTAATTACGAACTTTTTATCCCAATAAAGATAGAAGTGAAATTTAATAAGTAATTTTAAACGGAAATTAAAGCCACACGAACGGTTAGATATACTATAAGAATTATGCTCATAACGTAGCATTGTACTTTCCTTCTGGAAAAATATAAATTAATCTTAATGATAAATTTTGCATGTATTTAACATAAGAATACAAATTAAATATTAGCTCATCAGCTAGCTATAAGTTACAATTTATTTCATTTGTTTATATGAATATAGAAGGGTCATTAACATTTTGTAGTAGCTAGATATTTTTTGATACTGAACAAATTTTTTTGATTATACTGTATATTGGGCTCTAGCTATGCATGTCACATCCAGTTGGCTTTGTCATAAATCTGGTCACTATTTTTCAACGGTCCACTATGTCTTTTGCAAAGGCTGTCACTATCGATTGTTAAAGTGTCACACGCAGCTTGCGACTTCAAATATGAAGTTCGGATCATTAACGAAACCCAAGTTCAATTACAAAAAAAAAGCTGGGCAAAAATATCTAAGTTGGTATAAAGTGAGTTAAATTATGGCCAAGTGCCATGGGTGAAGATGTAGGATTATATGAATGTACTGATGATCTAACTTTACAACATCATAATTCTGTAAAATCTGCTAGGGTATATATTACGTACTATACTTGTAATAATATATCTATACAGGCCAAGAATAAAATTCTGGAATTACAAATAAACTGAAATGTGTCTAAATCCTTAAATTGTTAACACGATCATGTTAATAGATATAACGTCTAATAAACATATATTTTTATACGAATAATTTTATACTATGATATACATATACTGTATCAACGAAAGGTCACAAGTTGTACAAGCTTAAGTTTTTAACATTTAGAATATGAGGAAACTGATGCATTGTCCAACGTTTTATAACCTGATCAAGCATCAAAAAAAGAAATTAAAGAATTGAATATAATCTAATATTTATTTATTCGCTTAATTAGTGGTTTTGAAAACCTATTCTTAAGTACATTATACATTAGTTTATTAGGCATTCAGCTTCCAACCATTTTGGTGTAAGGTGAAAAATATCGAGTAAAATACGAGCATTTTTTTTTTTTTTTTACAAAAGTGCTCAATTTACAAGCAGTTTATCAGGAACCAGTTCGCAAACAGATTTTCAAACTATGATCGTGTATAAATTCAAGAATATAGCCAACATAAACCTGATAAGATTTCAGAACTTCTGTTAATACAGAATATTGGTACGTAAGAGTGATAGTCTCGCAGGTTTTAACACATTTTTACGACGTAATTTGTCGAGTAATATATTACTGAAATACTGAGTCTTAACAACCTCGCTGAACTTCCTATCTGATGAAATCAGTTTCAACGTAATAAATTTTATAATATGGCTAAGAAAAAAAAAAGCAAAATGGGGCATAACATAAAGCTTACTTTAAAGCTCAGCGAAGGAGTTTTAAGATAAGACAGTCCTTTTCTCCGTAGTATAAAGAATTGGTGTAATTGCTCACTGAATTTAAAAATTCGACGTGGAATAATAAGCAAAAAGCTACACAGTTTTGCTTTATATTCTCATTATATGCGTTTTAATTAATTACAGTCCAAACTGTTCCCAAGAACATCTTATCACACCTTGATACACTTTACTATTGTTAAAAATATACATTAGCGAGAGCAATGTATATTCCGAAAAGAACATTATTTCCACCTTGTCACATTAAATACTGCATTTATAATTTACAAGTTTAATTAACAAGAAAGTTTATTTCCTAAACTAAGACTGTAAACCATCTAAAGAAAATATATTAATCTAAATCATTATGTAACAATTCCTAAATTTTGTAACGACCATAAAAAGAAAGAAAATGAAACAACTGCAGAAAGATTGTGAAAAAATCTATGCTGTTCACAAAATTCTTAAAAAATATATATTTATAGCAATTCGTAAGCTAGAGTTTATGGGGTGGACAATATGAATAAGATATTACTGTAACTGTCTTCGGTCAAATTATAAAGCTACCCAACTCTGTAAAATAGTTGCATATGCCATGACCTAAAAATGCAAACATGGCGAACAATTTCAGCACAATGTTTACAAACGCCTCATTTTCCCACTACACATGTTTGAAATACCATGCACGTAGTGATTCGAATAAAATTCATTAAAATCGAAAGAACACTAGCTAGAATTTATTACCCTTGATCTTCAGGTACATAATTTGTTAAAGGGATTAATGATAACAATTTTAAATTGTTTTAACCATCCCTGAGACTAAGGCAACTAATTTTGCTGAACACTGACAAATCAAGCAAGCGCAATTATGTGTAAAATTGGGTCTGTTATTTCGTATTAATCAACTTGATAATTGCGAGCCTTAATTCCGTCTAAAGACGTGTCTTTCTTTCTCTCGAAAACTTTGCTGATATTTTCTAGGTCTTATTAAACGTTACGAACACTAAGTTTGCAATTTGCGATCATGGCAAAAAGTTCATGTATTCAATGAGTCGAACATACATATTCGTTGGTACAGCGTTTCTTTGTGTTTAGTTTTTTAATTTTCTCAGAACAATTTACTTCATTTTGTTGAATAAATTCAACGGTTGCCATGCAATAGCAGAGTTGTATAGGGCACCAGCTGTTAGGCCTAATGGGAAGAATTCTTAGCGTAAATACAGTTGTATATTCAGACGCAGCAGTGCTAAGTCTTGTAACAACCATAAGGGATCCATACCTCGAATAGCTCTTGAAAAGCAATTATACTGGTAAAAAAGCAACCAAGAGAGAGAAGGGGGGAGAGATGAGAGAATAGAAGTACTACGTATGAAAGCTTGATTACATTCTGCCTCATTAGATAATTTCCTGCCCAGATAACAACCCAAGAAGTAACGCGCAATTCTATATATTAAAATATCCGTCCTCGAGGAACAAGTTCAGAAAATGGCTAAGATAGCACGAAGTGAAAAGTACATCCATCCCCTTTTTACTCGTTCACAGCCCTTAATGAGTTCATATATCCATTGTTCCATACTTAACATGTAAAACATTAATATATACTTTCAATTCATTTTCGAGCCTCATTATAGGAACGTGCCTGTTAGCAAAGTTCTACTACAACTGCAGATATGAAACACAAGCTCCTTGGGACTACTCAAAAGCAACATTCAAAACCGTATAGGCCTACTGCAGCATATATATGCTATATAGCTGAAATGGTCTCAAAATAAAACTTGTGATAAAAAAGATTGCAAAAGTAATCCTGGCTGCGTGTATTTAAGTAAACAACATAAGTTATATTTGTTAGGCGAGGAAATGGCTTTTACCAACTAAATCGATAAGGCTACAGGGCTTTAACATAAGCTTACAGCTTATAAGGTTGTTGTTCGTTACTTTCATGACTCCAATTTTCTTGATATTTTCAGGTTTTCTCTATGAATGCATATTCCATTTTCACATCTAGACAAAGCTTAGCTTTAATTAAATACAGGTGCTTTTATTGCATTGCTCTACCAATTTCTACCTTAACTTTAAAGCTTTTATTACTAAAATTTCTTCTTTTTTTGCCATGATAAGGTGCACTAGGATTTGCATTCCTCTTTTAATATTATAATTTTGACCTCATGTGCGCTCAAATAGGCCAAATATCATAATATAATTCAAAATAAATTTAAGGAAGACATAATCTTCAATGGGAATTCAGAAAATATTTTTGCGATATGCCAGAATATAATTTCTGCAAATCGTCCTTATGCTGATTTGACATTACTTTCTACTTTAGTTATGGCGTCACTATTGTACTATTGGTAATACTAACTTTGCAAAGTATCCATTTAACTCGAGAGCAGCATACTACATGTAATATGTGATGCAATGTGTTGTTTATAGTTTAAATTATTAAAAGGGAATAATACAACCCTATCCCTTTCAATGGGTAAATTTGCAAAGACGCTCACAGTCAAACAAAAAAAGATTAAATAAAAATAAAAATGTTTAAAATAACTTAATAAATCAGCAAGGGACTTCGCTTGTCATTTTTCTTTTTAAAATAGTGGATTTTTTAAATTAAATTATTACTAGAATTTTGGCACTCAACAACTTGCCTATCTCATGCTGCCACCTGCTGGCAGCGTGTGCAAAATAATGTACATTTTTCAAACTTGTATATTAATTTTTTAAAAATCTAACATTTCAAAGTGAAAAAAAAAACGACAAGCGGAGCCCCTTGCTGATCCATCAAGCCACCCCAAATAATGATCACCCCAACCAAAACCTCCCTTATTCAACTGCGAGTATCTTTGCAAACCCGACCCATTGAACAGGATAGGGTTGTGATCCCTCTTAAGTGGCACTTACGAAATCTGTTCAGAACTATTTCGCTTAACCATAGCATGTGCAGTAAGTTATATTTTTTTAATTGACTAAAACGTGTTCAGACAAGTGGAAATACAGCAATGCAAGTATTAAGGAATAGCAAGCATCAAGGAATTACATATAATTTGTATACAATTGCAGTTGCTATATTAATTGCTTTTAATTTTAGAAATATGAACGAATTCGCCTTCCCTTATAGTTTTTAAACTTGCCTAACAGGAAAACAAACTATAACTCCTATACCAGATTAACAGCCCTAACTCTTTATAATTAAAAATGCAGTATTCTAAGTTTACCTATCCTATACCATTATTAAAGGGATGGTTATGCGGCATGATTGCGATGAAACTACGTTAATGGCCTCTTAAGTGAAAGCGATCAAATAATTATATGTAATTATGCTACATAGACTGACAAAATGGCCCACACAAATTATACTGTGACACATTAGCCAGGCTCATGACTTGCGGTTGTTATATTACGTATTTAAGAACAAATTTAAATCAATATTCTTCTTACCTGCCCTATTCTCGCTATCTGCTGGTTTCACTTGAATTGGACGGTTCATCTGTAATACAAAAAAAAGAATGCATCAGATATATACCAACACTATTAGAATAAGAAACAACCAAATAGACATTTGAATAGATGCGAGCAATTAATATGGACGGCAACAAAAAGAGAGAGCTACCTATTTTTCAACGTCATTGATTTACCGAAGGCGATACAGGGACCATAAAGAAACAATCTTGTTAAGTGTTCACTCAATCTCCCATTATTAATGATCCCATTTAGTTAGCATGCAAAACGAGGGCTGGCTGTTCCCAATGACAAATCACAGCACTTGAGACAATTTACTAAACAATTTCAAAAGCAGATAAGCATCCATATCATGGGCTCGAAACACTCGACTAAACAGATAATCCATATTCCATCATCGCACAAAATGCTCATTCGCTCCATTCAACATTTTCTTCAAACGATAAATTATAAAAGAGAAAAGTCAAGCAGAAACAGATGATGATGTGATGGAGCATGAAAAACTAGGCCTAGCACAGTTACTATTAAGAAACACCAGTGGCCAAACAAACATACATTCAGCTGGCGTACTGAGTTTTAAAACATTCGTTTAATATCCTCATTCGTATATAGTGATTCCGCTCCACAAGTTCGATATGTAGTAGCTCATCAATAACATGATGCAACGTGGAATACCAGCTAGGGCCCCAATCTCATCCCATTGGCTCATTTACTATTGACCACATGTCATTTCGGTTGATTCGTTCAGCATAGTAACCAGTGTGGTGCAAGAGTACAAATCCTCAATTGAATAAAAATTAAAAAAAAGTGCAACACCAAATCGGAAATTGCTGTAAGGTTGCTCACGACAAAATGAAGTGGTGTCGATGGAATTTATGCAATGAAAGAGGCTTAGAGACAAATCCCTGAATTTGGTCTCATGCAGGAAGATAGAATTTAAGCCTTAAAACGAATTTCTGTTCCTTGTACGAGGCCTATATGATGAGATAAAGAAAGCCACAAAAGATAGACAAGGATAGAAGAGAGATGCTTACAGCCCATCGACCACTCAGCAAGAGCTTAAGCAAGATGTTTAGATACTCTTTAAGCTACAACGAAACCAACATGGAATTTTGAATAACAGAAAAGCACTACTGCAGCTAAATTTAAAACACCATTAAAATTAGAATATGATACTGTATGTTTTTCCTTGAATTTATTGACATGTGTAGATTGCATCCACTAATCTTCCATTAATTTGAAAATATACGACAGCCGCATTAGAAATCTAGTTTCCAGGAATGAATTAGTAAATTGGCTTTTACGATGAATTGTAACCACTTGTTGTTCAGAAACTCAGAAAGAAGTAACAAGTAGATGCAATCGCGCTATCATGTGACAGAAGCGGAAATTATTCCTGATAGCGAGCATATACTGTTATTTAGCTAAATTGCTGTCGATTGTTTTGCTGTACTGTGCAACGGGCATTTTTTTTTATTCCTGCAATCAGTTCCCAGAAAGTAACATTCGGGTTAATGAAATTATCCGCAGCCGGCGTACAATGATGTCCTTGGCAATGCCATTATCTTACCAGTTTCACATACATGCCCATTGACAGTGGCGCCGCACGTAGTAAACAACTGCCAACATACTCCAAATGAACAGAAATCCAGTGCAAATATCCATCAAGTTGCCATGGACTCGCACAGCCCACCAATGAAATTCCATCCTCGTTTTACACATGTAATGCTTGCCATGGCCGATTGTCTATCTGTAGCCCTTCCAGCATCACGTACATTTTGGGTCATTTCCAGGCGCATAAGTGAACGCCATAAAACGAACCTAATTTGCATAATACTGACTGGAATGCATGACTTAACTACATAATAAGGAAATGAAATTCCAGTAAGGCCAAAGGTTGCATGCAAATTGAAAATAAAATAATAGGGAACAGTGCCCATTGTATACCATGGAGAGATATCGAATACACTCTGTAAATGTAGACCTTGATCTTGGAATTTGGAAACAAGACATCTACACTCCCACACAAAATCTACACTGTATGACATTAGTTACTAACTAAACTCTACCTAGCCTCCTCTAAAAACTTTAGACAAACAAAGTCATCCTGATTGAGATAACCAGATGTTGCATATGGATTACAATTTCCAGGGTATTCAAATACATTTCATTTTATTAGCTGATTAAATAGTACTATACAAGAAAAAAAAAACCCAGTTCAGATACTTTGAAATATTCAACGATTATTGAGCGATATTTTTAGATAGGATCCACCCTAAGTCCCTTAAGCTATCCAATCCTGAAATAAGCCTCGCTACAAAACAAAACCGCTATAGTGAAAGATTCCTGTTAAGATTTTTGAATGGGAACTTGCATCAGTGCATTTTCAAGTTAATGCCTACAACGTATTTCCCAGGGTGAAGCTAAATCAACTGTTTCCACGTCCAAAGTAGGCGAATAAGTACAGTGAAAAGTGCAGAAGCAAACAACGCTGGGTTATATTAAAGCCCATGTTGCCCATGTGAATATGAATCTTTTGTAAAAAGCTTTAAGCCATCTAGGTTATATGAGCGAGTTAACTGTTTAGGTTTATGGGAGAGGCTAGTTGTAACTCCACAGCTCCAATTTCCGTGGTTCTTTACAATTCTATTGCATAATACCTTCATTGAGGTAGCATCGAAATAAATTGCACTCTATGAATATTTAAACCCTAATGCAGTTTCAGTGTTAGAAGCAAACCAAGCGTATGACCACACACGTTCGCTCAAGGAAAAATTCATTTTACCACTGAATAGATTAGTTTTTTTTTTCTTCTGAATACCCTAGCAGAAAAAATTCTGAAAAGCAGCATCACTGTATTGTTTGTTATAAGCAAGACTTGGATGCAATGACCAATAAGAACAAGCAGTGCTTACAACAAAACGGAATTTAAATATAAAAACATGTTTGTATACAAATTTAAAAATATGCAATGTCGAGAATTCGACCAGCGAACGTTTGTTCATGGTTACAAACATGCATTTTTACAGTACAGATGCTTTTATTAAGCTTCTGCGACTAAGTGTTATTATAGCATCAAAACGAGAATAAATTTGGGCCAAATCCATAACGAATTTAAATGATTAACCACATAGTGGGGAAAGTAAAGCGTTCCCATAAGAATTCCATGTGAGGCAATAAAATGTATGAGCAGATACCGCAATTAAAACCTATATCCTAATTTACAAGGGCATTATACTGCAGGTTGGTAACAATCTCGTGTATATATTTTCACGTTAACATTTTAACATGAATAAAAAAAAACTTATACGCATTCAAATGTAAGGATAAACCAAAACGATACACCTGAGGACACTTATAAATTTTGAATCGCATTCTATGTAGAATAAATTTAGCAGAAAGTAAAATAAGGCAATTCGGAATATTCCCTCTTATATTATAGACTACGATAATAATCTTTGGAGTTTGACGAAAAGTAAAAAAAAAAGTTCCTCATCGAGAATTAGCTTGGGATTAAAAATTCTTATAAAGAAAATTAAGACTTACAACTTCGTCCAGCATCTGCCTTAAATGAAGACGTCTTTTACAAGTATGCTCATAAATTAATTCACTCTCGTAAAATGTATCTTAAACAGTACAGTGCAAACACTTTTCAGGTTTCTTAATTAAATATCGGCGCGTTCAACTACCGCCATTAAGCCATTTTATTCCTCGCTTAAAAGTGGCAATTATGGTTCAAGTGGTAACAATATAGACTTCAGAGTTGGGTTATAGAGAAACAAACATATCGCAAAACTGAGACTTGGATCAATCGCATTCGCTCAACCTATAAAACTTGCCACACGACTAAAACTATATGCAATTCAATAGCATACCCGTACAAAAATGAGGTGCAGAAAATACCAGACAAATATCCCAGTGCGTGTTCTGCAGAAACTACTCTGCAGAAATTTGATGCTGTTCTGGCAATTTATATTCCCAGAAAATAGTGTGCACAGCTTTCATCTAAATTTCTGCAGAATTTTAAAAATGCTTTAAACTTGCAGAAATACTCTATACTAATAAACCCCTTCAACCTTATAACCCCTCCAAACTTATAACCCCTCCAAACTAAGAACTCCTCCAAACTATTAACCCCTCCAAACTAAGAACTCCTCCAAACTAATAACCCCTCCAAACTAAAAACCCATCCAAACTAAAAACCCCTCCAAACTAAAACCCCTCCAAACTAAAAACCCATCCAAACTAAAAAACCCTCCAAACTAAAACAACTACAAAATAATAACCCCTCCAAAATAATTACCCCTCCAAACTAATAACCCCTCCAAACTAATAATCCCTCAAAACTAACAATTCCTCCAAACTAATAACCCCTTTAAACTAATGAACCCCTCTAATCACATTCACATCACATAATAGTTAATAAATATGAGCATTTATGATTTTAATGGTAATAATGTCCCGGTATTAGCTAACCATAACTCCCTTTTCTGATGCTTCACTTTCAAGTAGTACGGGTGGCCGAGTGGGTTAAAGAGTTAGGTTGGTATTGGCAAGTTTACGGGTTCGCTTCCCTCTGATAACTATTTTTTTTTTTTTTTTTTTTTTTTTGAAAAATAGTTTCTGCATAATTCTGCAGGAATGACTTGCAGAATTCGCCAGCATAATTCTGAAACATACTTTTCTGCAGAGATTTAGGTCGCTGAATTCTGCAGAATTCTGATATTCATTTTTTGTATGGGTACAGAGCGTTTAAGACAAACAAAAATGTTGAACCATGTTTTGTAAACTTTAAAACCAACACTTTAAGGTGCTTTTCCAGGTGAGAGAAAATCGCGATGCTCTCGACTGCAGTTCACAATGTAACAAAAATGTGCGTGCTACTGTTCCAGTGCTACCTCTGATAGCAACTCGCAAAATACGAACCATGTTCGAAATTTGAGAGCAGCTGTCGAGAGCTAGGCCAAAATGTAGCACCATTAGATATAAGGATACATACCCCAAAAATCCCACTAAATGAGCAATTCATATTCCACAAAAGTAGACACATACCTATATTGATTGGATTCCAAAAGCATGCAATTGAGCATACATCTTTTCTGCATCGACCCAGACACCGTAGCAAAAACAAGACATTATTAAGCCGCTATCACATCAGATAAAAAAGAAAGTGTCTGAGCATATCGTGGCCCAATTTGCTTTTTCCACGCCGCTATGATTTCAGCTTGTACATGTTTGTCAAGCTACATGCCTATTCTGGTCCATTTCTAGCCTATATCTCTTCCTGTTAGTCAACAGGACTATAGGTTTCTGCAATCTCTAGCAAAAGCGGGAAGAAAACTACCATGAGACCTGATATGTATATTTATGGGCACCCACACGTATGCAGGTAAGGAGAGTATTGCGACATATTGCCTTCAAATAGGCGACAGTAATTTAAAACTTGCTATTAAGAAGCAGGCACATTTCGGGGTAAACTAGTTTTGGGACAAGCGCATCCTCTCTGTAGAAATGGAGATTTATCACGATGGCAGGTTAACAATTAAGAGGAGGATTCGGGTAACATTCATGTCCAAAGGCAAAGATAAATGACAATGGATATTGATATATGTCTGACGTTTCAATTACTGAGCTCAGCGAAACGTTACCACCGGTTGCTGCCTGCTTCTGATCCTCCTAGGCATCCATTTATTCGCTTTGGAATATGTTCCGCTTTGTTTTTCATAAAAACCTACAGAAATATTTGAATTTAACGTCCCTTCGCTGCACCACGTTGGCGTGTAATTATTTTTCTTCTAGTGGGTAATCTGCATCTAAATTACCTCAGCTTTGAAAATGAATTTCCAATTCCCATTTCCCACAGAAAAAGAAGAAGCAGAAAGAAAAAAAAAAAAAAAAAGGTTGAAAAGCTAATCTCAATATCGGTGGTCGCTGCAAATACAATTTCGGATGATTAATTATGTGAACTTTCCGCATTTTCGCATAGGCCATACCGGAAATTAATACCACAGATGGCAGACCCAAAATGTTTACACGAACATGTCTAAAAAAGGTGGAAATTAAACGTTGCCGCAAACACGCGAATCAGGGAAATTGGTAAAAATGTAACGGTTATATAACTCGGAACCGGTTGCCTTAACTGCCATAAAAACGCCAGTGTTTTAATTAACAAGAGCAAAATAATTGTTCAAACAGTGCCGAGTAGACCAAATATTCTTGAATGGATTCGTTAGAATTAACTAAGGGCTCGATACTAAGTTAGCCGAGAAAATAATCTTTCAAAAATAATAAATATTTCAAAAACGGGGAATGTAACCTATACAAAATCGGTTAAAAAAAATAAAATTGTAAAATCAATATAGTGAAATAAAAACAAGCCTGATACCCTGTCAAAGTGGATTTAGATATCGTATTTGCACATCAATATGCATCGATGAAATAAAACATTTTAAAGCAATATGTTTACTATTTATCTTAAATTTTACATTTTAATCAATGTAAATACAAAAAAATGTGAGTTTGACATAGCTTATCCTCCTGTTAAACGTATGTACTAATGTTTTCATCGATTTCATATGTTATGTATAAAAACTAACTGATCGATATATATTTACGAGGATAATTTGTCTTAGAATACATGTTCAGTGAAATTGACAAGGCACTTCAAACAAAAACCCATAAAGATACAATAATAAGTGCGTGTATATATGCTTAAAAACATGATAACTAATGTAGGTACATAAATCAAAAGTTAACTAGATGAATTAGAGGTGAAATTATACATACGCCAACTCAAAAACATCCATCAAGAAACTTGCAATCCTTTTAATATTACCAAACCAGTCTTTTATTAAGTTTATTAGATCTATGATGGAGTAGTTATATAGTTTAACCTATAAATTTAACATTTCACAGGCAATCAAAGTGCCAAATAATGACTAGACAATCCTCTAAAGTTGAAGTTTAACTAGTCGTCAACTGCTTTTGTAAAAAAAATTGTCAAATAAAAGCTCTTCACATTTTCTTCTTAAAGCCTATCTCGCTATAAAATGCACTAATTGGAAATTTTGCAACTATGTACATAAAGGGGCATACAATAATGACCATATGAGGGCACTAGACCAACAGTTATAATTATTATGTGCGCTTTTAAATAACACGACCAACTGTAGATTAGTTGACATTAGGTAATGCTAACTACAGTGGGTGCACACAGGTAATAATAACACACGTATAGCTGGCAATATGGGGGATAAAAATGTCAGTACAATTCTAGTTTATGTCCAGTTGATTTTGTGGAACTAAGGGAAGACAGCATTGGCACACGAGCCCATATTTATCTCCTAGTCTTAATTGGCACGCTTGTTCTACACACACATTATTAACAAGCAAACATTTGTCTATAGTAACTAAAAATAAGATGACAAGGGAAATGCGCTATAATAATAAAATCCAATTACAATAATTGCTGAATGTATATTTTTCTGTCATAATGTTCACGTATACCTTTATATTTCTGTAATGACGATAGTGAAATATTAATCGATGCATATCCATTCAGCTGCACGTGCATTAAGAAAACGCCACTATATGCAATTTACATTGCATATATATAGTGATTGAACGGCAGATCATTACATGTGGCATGCAGTGCATGTATGGTTGGGAAAAAAAATGGTGGGCGATGAGAAAAAGGGAGGAAAACCATTTTGGTATTCATTACACAAGCCTTATTCCGAAATACGTACAGCAGCTCTCCCCTGCAATTCTACTCTGGAAACAACACTATTGATCTCATTCGGCTTATTAATATTTAATATGAAATGCATCAGCTCGTCCATTTCACTTTGGGAAAAAAAAATTGTTGATATACAGTATATATAATACTGGAGGCAACACGATGCCAACTATACTGAGTCCTACCGCTCACATACAAAGTTCACAAACAAATTAATTGAGTAAACTAAAATTCAAACCGAGGGGGAATTCGGCCTTGTCTGTGCGAGGGTATAATTAACATAAAACGCAAGAGTTCGATTACATAATTGGAGATAAACGCAGCCTCTATATTGTGTGAGAACCAATGGCACAAATCCAGATGCTATGTTTTTAACTTATGAATAATGGATCTCAATAGCTATACAATGTTTCCATCATCTCCAACGTATACACTATGAGCACTTCCATTAACACTAGATTCCAAATGCAAATAAAGCCAGTTGAAAAACATGTTAATTTATAGTAAGGATATTAAAATGAAGTGCAATTTTTTTTTTTTTTTTTTTTTTCGAGTTGGGATAGTTTCATGAAGTAGAGCATAATTTAGTTTGCAAGAAGTATTTTACAAAATTAGGCATTGAGAACCTATTACTCAGTCAGGCAGAATTCCACAAAGATTGATCTAGGTTTTGATAAGGCAAAAAGCATAGGAAAACTCTAGCTTAGTGAAATGTGGTTCTAATCATTTCAAGAACATCTGGTCATACTCAAAATAAAGACATAAGATCGATCACAGTACACTTCCATGAGCAGGATTTCATAAGTTAAAGTGAATACATAAAAGTAAAGCCAGTGATGCGAGATGGGAATCCAAGCTCAATTTCCTCGTGGATTTCAAAAGAAAATATTCTGCGATATTTTGACCAATACACGCTTGAGGGGAGACGAGCAATGAAGAGTCATTCATTGTTGGTCAATGTCCTTTGTAAAATAAGAAAATCGGGAAAAAAAAAAAAAATGCGCTAAAAAAGGAAACAACATGCAGGCTCTGGTGTTTTTAAATGGGCATATCTTGTGGCTTATAGGTAATTGGACTGCAATAGAATGGTATCACCCACCGTCTAGAAACGTAATTCGCTTTGTTACGTGTAATATACCGTAGAATCTGAGGTAATTTCCCTATGCGTGGGCAAACATTGCGAGCCCGAGTGTTGTGCGTGGTTACTCGCTTATTTTGTGGCAGGGTGCGTTGCCTGCGATTAAACCAAACACAAAGAGTCAATGGTTTGGGATTAATGGCTCGCTGTGATATTTACTTTGATTCTAGTCTACCAACTTTTCCCCAGATTATATAAAATACTACCACCATTCTTGGAAAGATTATTTGGCTCCTCAGTAGTGTTGTGCGTGCGGGTTAAGACTTTTTCCACGAAACTTACTAAAACTCTGCCTATCTAGAGTACATATGACACTGTAATTGTAGAATAGTCAGAGGCAATCACATCCTAAAGTATTAATCATATAGTTTAAGTTGCCCTTTATAAATGAGCGACCAATTGCCACAATATAATTCCAAAAAGTCTGAATAATTTTCTTGATTTTTATAAAAGGGATTTTCATTTGCATAAACTGGTGTTAAACACGAATTTCAAGCATATTTCGCGTGATGCAAATTACTTCTCCCAATTTTTAGGGCTGAACAAAGATCTTGTAAATTTAAGAAGAATAGTTAAATGGTCTGGATTAAATGATTCCGTGAAATTTAATCTACTCGACCAACATTTTCCCCCTATTATGCTAAATATATACTATCTACCATCCAGGAAAGATTATACGGTTTTATTTATTTTATTTAGGAAACTTATAATTTAAACTAAGACTA
This sequence comes from Julus scanicus, assembly GCA_034698625.1. Taxonomy (NCBI): domain Eukaryota; kingdom Metazoa; phylum Arthropoda; class Diplopoda; order Julida; family Julidae; genus Julus; species Julus scanicus. Next base: position 5,332 of record JAQGBW010001678.1, on the reverse strand, counting down.
GTTATCACTTGGATAATAAGAAATCACGCAGCATTTTCTAGAAATTTTACTCTATATTCAACTTAATCAGTATATATGGAAATCACACACCGAACAAACGAATAATGAAAATGAATAGACAGAAAATTAAACCAGCAATCTATGGAATTAATATTTGCAAATGACCATAAAGTTTCACATAGGCCTCTGCTAATGTAATTTCTATAGAAATTTAAACCCTTTAGCACTTAAGACTGGTGATTATAAATGGTAAAGCACCATAAGGCCAACTGAGGCTATAGAGACATTTAATGAATAAAATGAATAATATTAAGTGTTTATCGTTGGCGTCTTAGGAATAGAGCACATATGATATACACCTTATGCGTTCAATTTAGCATTTAGGCACGTTTAAAGAGGATTCGTTATACAAAATACAGTTGGGAAAAAAATACATTAATAAGTAATATTTTTTTTTGTAAAAATAAGTGATCATCATATTAGGAATTGGTGAAATAGAAATCTATTTTACCCAATGAATAATGCTAATGATAATCAGTTAATCATATGGACAAACTATAAAACGTTTCCTAGACCAAAACAAATAGTCATAATTATTGAAAGGCACATATTAAACATAGTGATCGAAATCTGCTATCTATACGCTTTCGATCGCCCATTAATCTATTAATGTAACACTAAAGAGCGAAAATAGTTCTGAAAATAATAATAATAATATTCAACGGGTTCAATTATAATAATGACTTTAATTATGATATTTCATATCATTCATCTAGATGAGGACATGTTATCCATCGAAAGGGAACGGTGCCAATAAACGTCAACTGTTATATAGGTCGACACGAAAAATATCTTGTTTATAGCACTTGCCCAATTAGAGTGTCATACTTATCATACAATGGCATTACATTGATGCAGCAACAGAAAAAAACAAACTGGGTATAGAGTTGTTGATACCAAAGAGGCTTTCACGAATAATTTAATGGAATCAAACATTTCATTGCACTCTTAATTAAGCCAAAATGTATTCGTTCATTGAGCATGGACATGCAGATTTAAAACTTTAAAGTAAACTCTCTGGAGATGAATAAGGATTTCACGACGAATGACCACACCACGCCCAGATTCTAAAACAAGTGCCAAATTAAGATAAAAATATGCAAATTAGAGAGTATAGAATACTATAATACACAAACCATGTTCATGCATAATTACTTTATGCATAGTTGCAGCCTGGATGCATTCAAGTCCATGTATAAAAATGGAAACAAAATTAAGGTTTGTACATATATACTCGTATATATCAACAATTTTCATTACCCGCAATAGCTCTAAAAAAAATTCAAATAGATTTATGCTTTATTCTGCTCAAAGTAGTCTTTTAAATTTTTGGATATTTCTTTTGTATTCTTTAACCGAAATTCAATTTCAAAAAGGTTGAGCGTGTAGCAATAAGAATAAGCCAGGGAGGCCGAACCAATCTCCAACAGCTAAACTACATACAAAATAGAAAACCAGGAAGAAATGAAAGGAAATTGAAATAGATTCATTTCTTTTTCAAACGGTTTTAAAGTCTGTTGAATTCGCTGTGAAAATAAAGGTTGAATTTCAACATAAAAACTGATATTTATAGTCAATGAAACAGAAAGTGATTTACGTTGAACTTTAATGTTGTTCAAAAATAGTTCCAGGCATCTGATCTTAATACAAATATGGTTTATTTCACAAGAATATAATTATTACAGTGCACTAATGTGGATTTTTTAAAGCTAACAAACATACATAATCTCGAAATAATATGTTAGGTTAAGAATGATTAAGATTAGGATGCCAGCACCTTGACAAATCGATGTCAACCACTAAACTTGCCCCTATTATTTAACCAGTTGTCCTTATCGAGTCATAGTACATATATTTACCATCTAAACATCTAAAGATCCATAAACCAGTTACAAAACAAAAATCGATAGATCAACATCGAAATGTCGTTTTTGTGAGTATTTCTCAGTTCAACTTCTGTTGCCTTAAGAAAACAAAAATACAACCTAAAATTCAATTTACTGCACGTACCAAAAGAAACAAAAGCGCACAGTTCGCCTACGCCTACCTCAATTCCTTCATCATTGATTAAAAATCCAGATAAAACCATGAGTACTGTTTGCAGCACATGTACCTTAAAATAAAGTGTCGTAAAAGCGGAAACTGTTGCACGTAATAAAGGAATGCCCCTAAGGGATCAATTTCCACTCATGCGCAAGAAGAAAGGAAACTGAATTGCAAAACAAAGGAAAGCTGCTTTACCTTTAGTTTCATCATCTAAGATGGGCGCTATACACAAGCTTAATACACTGTACCTCCGTTATTCCCTCGTGGGTTCACAATGGGCCATAAAAGGACAAAGAGCTCATAGTCAATGTGATAATTATAGGCACTAATTATAGGATGCGCTAAAAGCGGGTTCAATAATGTGAGTCCCTTAAAAGGGTCAACTGATTTTAATAATAAGATCCTAATATTGCATAGTCGCTATTTATCATAACAATAGTTGGATAACATGATTAGGGCTGCGAAAATTGCAAATGTATTTCACCAAAGAAGGGTATCACCAGGTAAAATTTATATAAGAGATATCAATATCTAATTTTGGAACACATACATATCTAGAAATAAGAATTTTGGAGTTAACTACAACAGGAAAATTGCAAACCTCAACAGAAAAATTGCTAACTACAAAACATTGTGCGTTGTTAAAATAAGATTTTTTTTTAAATTTTTTTTTACTAAAATACAATATCTATATATTATATCAATATCTTATACTATCTTATATTTACATATCTATTCATATTATCTTAACTATTACGCCCAATTTGAACTTAAAAGAAGAAGTAATAATAGGTGAAGTTTATTATTGAACTTTTATAAGAGTAAAACATGTTGAGACATGCTGCATATGCTCACCTTAAATATCACATGATTTTTCCACAGTGCTAATGTATTGGCATCGCATAGTAATACATTTATTCGATGTTCAAAGCTGTCATGACAGAATCTTGCACCATAAAATTCACATAAACGGGGAAACTGGGGTTTAACATAAAAACTGTCTGAAGAGTCAATATATAGAGCAGTCGGCATCTTTAAAGCATTTAGGTTTCTTCTTTTCTGTAGCCTACAGAAACAGTTTAAAGGTACGAAATATTCAGGATTAGGCCACTAAAAATGAAGTATCTACATCGGTATCTTATGTCAAAGATCTTGTTTTAATTTTACGTTTAACGATAATATGAACTTGCATGCATAATGCAATTAATGCACATAAGACTTTAAAAAATAAGAAAAATAATTGGATAGGTAATTTCCCAGTTTAACGAGAAACGTCAAATATTGTTAACACGATCCCAAAGCAACAGAAAAAACAAACCGGATTTGAGTTTCAACAAACATGTTTCAAAATTGAAGAGAGAAAGAACGGCTTGCCCCCAAAGGGCCCGATAGAATGCCTGAGAGAATACCGTAATGAAGATACAGGCAAATTTGATAAACGCCTGATAATTACACCACTCAGCGAAAATGAATTAGGACCTCTACTGCAAAAGAAACACAAGACGAAGTTGAAACTAAATTACAAGGACTTACAAACAAAGGTTTTTTTAAAAAATACTAAAGTCTTAATTTCTTTACATCTAAGACAGACTAAATATTCTGGATCAATACTAGCGTCGGCAAAACATTCAAAATTACAAATACTTGGAGCAGGGTTATAGGACTTGAAATATCACTGATGGTCCGCTCTCGTATAATGCTGAATTCGCAGCTTTGAAAAATATACTTACGAGTTCGTAACATTGCAAATGCAACTATTGGAACACAAAAAATATTGATTGCACCAAGGAGGTTTTCCGATATTAAAAGGTATTGTAACTAATGGAAAAAAAATCGAGCTTTTTTGCGCAATGGTTTTATCCAGATGTACAGTATACACCTTTAAGCAAATGCTGTGAGATTCAAAATTTAAGAAAAATATTTTCCAGTTATCCTGAATTCTAATGAAATGGATTATACAAATATCAATAGTCTAATAACACTATAAGTGGATTTTTAATCGACATCTTGCATTATTTACATTATTTTTTGCCTGACTTCTGCAGGTGAACGTTAGTAAAATTTAAATTATTTGAAACAATAGGGAACAGAGCACATGGTTTTTAACGATTTCCTGCCAATGCATCTGATGTGATCTTGTTCACAAAAAACCCAAAAAATGCCATCTTTTTTTCCCTAAAATGCATCAGCAGGAAGCATACTGAATTCTGCATTTTTGCATAAAAAAAATCTTTTATAGGATTACCCGACATATCACTTATATTTGCTTTTTGTAGTAAAGAGAACCTCGCCATATATTTACCCAAAAGATCATGAAACCATGTTCCTCACAAAATCAATTCATCTCCCCTAAAAAAAATCCTGTTTGAGGGAAGGGATTATTATTTTTCGTACATCTCCATTTGGTATCGAGTATCACAAAAGGGATTCTAAAGAACAATAAACCTCCCCTTAATCACATGACGTGCATAATGCACATTTGAATAGTGCCATGCAACCCTATTTTTAATTTGCAATGCACTATCCTCCATTTATAAAAAAAAAAAAAAAAAAAAAAAAAAAAAAATCTGAGACTTGTGTTAGTAAAATATATCCAGTTGACATTAAGGCCTAGACAATATAAAAACCAAAAAACCCCTAGTAAATAGCAGAAGAAATGGCTTACCTCCTCAAACAGAAATCAACGGAATCAAGATAAGGTAACACACACCAATCACACAATAAAGATGCTGTTATAATAACGTTGCACTACTCACATAATTCAACCGTAAAAGATAACTATTTCCTCGGTAATCGCTTCGCTACAACCGTAGAATGAATGGCATATGGAAACGAAAGAGCGTGGAATATGGTACATAAAGATGGAAAATAAAACAGGCTGAAACGATGACGATGAAGGCGGCTAACTGTTGCAACCACCGGCGATAGAAATCCAGAATATAGGACGACTCCTATACACTTCGTATACGAATTACACGAACAATGCAACAGGGGGAACAGTGCACTATATACCAGATCTATATAGATGTTTTCTATATACTATATATATATATATATACGCACGCATGCAGCATCCAGCGTCTCTTTCTAGTTTGCTTATCCAACCACAACTCCCGTAGACTTCTACGAAGTTATTGATTGAACTATGGTATATACACATATATATATATATATATATATATATATCTGTATATATGTATATATATATATATATATATAAATATAT
>JAQGBW010001677.1:0-24016 GCA_034698625.1 Julus scanicus | reverse complement strand
GGGAGCTTTGAGAGTGGGGAGCTTTGAGAGTGGGGAGCTTTGAGAGTGGGGAGCTTTGAGAGTGGGGAGCTTTGAGAGTGGGGAGCTTTGAGACCTGGGGAGCCTTTAGACGTGGGGAGCTTTGAGACACTTAAAATTCCTTGAATTTACAATTAATTATTGTCAACTTTGATAATTATTAATTCGTATATGTCTAACTGCTAAACAAGTGAAAATATGACGAAAATATTTCAGAAAATTTTAAAATAAACGATTTTAGCATATCGAAAGATGGATTAATTACTTGAAGTAACTTTTTTAAAGTATAATAATTTCATTTAATCTTATTTAACATCGCAATTCATTACGTTTTTTAGTCAAATAATTGATAAATACGAGTCATTGTAATCATTTTACATAAAATTCAATTCATAGTCTCATTTTACTCTAGGAGTGGGTTAAAATGAGACATTCCACACTAATTTTTAAACGTTAAAATTTCACAGAAGATTTCATAGAATTGGCTTCATAAAAAGTCAATTATCAGCCACTTAATTAAACCACATATTCTTACAATTTTAAATCATTAGGACTATTATTTAATGGGCAAAAAATATTTTAGTAAAAAGTGTCTTAATGCTCAAAATGCTCAATTTTTTAAATATTGACTAGCACTGTCATCTAGGGACAAACTGAGACACTTGATTATCGATCACAAATTCTACTCGTGTATTGTGGCGCCCTCTATTTTATATCGATTGTTTGTTGCGGAGGCTGCGGTGATATGGTTACCATGGTAACGATTAAAATATTGTATTTTGAATTCAAATTTCCCGGGAAAATATAGTTTGCAATATCGGTCGCTAGATGGCAGTTATGTCGTAGCATCAGCAGAGGATATATTTTTGGATAATATAATTGCAACAATGTTATATTATTTCATGATTTATAAACTATGTATTTGTGACAGCTGTTTTTAAATTTTTTAACAAATCAGTTGTAGAGACTTATAAATATTTACATTTTTTTTGTGAATTTGTGAGCTCCAATTAACGGTTTCAATGGAGCTATGTGTTGTTGTTGCAAATACCAATTCCATGCATCATTATTTTCAAAATTAATTAAAATGCCTCGGCTAATTAATCACCGAATAAGTGAAGTGATGGACGAGGAAACAATTTATAACTGCTAAATACAGCTGGAAATATCATAGAATTAATAGGTGCTGGGATTTTCCCCATCCATATCTGTCAAAAAGTTACCACATCATGTTCCCCATCATGTGGGCTAACTTTGGGCCAGGGCGTTTTTTTCCGATTTAGTCCAATTTAGTGTCGAGGGGCCCACTCCAGTGTCGAGGGGACCGATTCAGTGTCGAGGAGTCCAATTCGGTGTCGAGGGGTGAAATTCAGTGTCGAGGGCTCAGATTCGGTGTCGAGGGGTGAAATTCAGTGTCGAGGGGTGAAATTCAGTGTCGAGGGGTGAAATTCAGTGTCGAGGAGTAAAATTCTGTGTCGAAGAGTCCAATTTAGTGTCGAGGTGAGAAATTCAGTATCGAGTGGTGAAATTCAGTGGCGAGGGTTCCACGTTAATGCCGAGGGGTTCAATTGAGTGTCGAGGGGTAAAATTCAGTGCTGAGGAGTAAAATTAGGTGTCGGGAGGTCCAATTAAGTGTCGAGGGGCCCAATTAAGTGTCGAGGGGCCCAACTCAGTGTCGAGGGGTGAACTTCAGTGGCGAAGGTTCCACTTTAATGCCGAGTGGTAAAATTCGGTGTCGGGAGGTAAAATTCGGTGTCATGAGGTACAATAAGTGTCGTGGGGGCCAACTCAAGTGTCGAGGGGTAAAATTCAGTGTCGAGGGGTTCAGTTGACTGTCGAGGGGTGAAATTCAGTGGCGAGGGTTCCACTTTACTGCCGAGGGGTAAAATTTAGTGCCGAATAGTAAAATTTGATGTCGGTAGTTCCAATTAAGTGTCGAGGGGCCCAACTCAAGTGTCGAGGGGTGACATTCAGTGTCGAGTGATGAAATTCAGTGGCGAGTGTTCAATTTTAATGCCGAGGGATTCAAATGAGTTTCGAGGGGTAAAATTCAGTGCCGAGGAGTAAAATTCGGTATCGTGAGATCCAATTAGTGTCGTGGGGCCTAACTCAGTGGCGAGGGGTTCAGTTGACTGTCAAGGCGTCAAATTCAGTGTCGAGCGGTCCAATTACCCCCTTAAAACATTCCAAGTGGACAAAACGATGACCGGCCCAAAGTTAATCCCACTGTTACCAAAAATCCCAAATCAGACCAAAACAGACTAAAGTATCCAAATTTTTCACTATTTTATTTTTTGTATATTAATTCACACAAATATCCAGTTTTGTAAATACTTGCTAAGTAGTGTAAAAATAGCTGATGTTTCCATAGTTAGTATTTAAATTGTACACGTGGTATTTATTTGATCGTGATTTCCATGGGCGTCTTCGGGAAAGGGTAAATCCCCTTTTAATATGGCTTCTACGTGTGATAAAGCTCTCAAGAACAAATACTTTCGTAGTTGATAATCCATGATGATCTTTTTACGTCCAACCAATTGACGTCTCGCAACTTGACACAGAAAAACCATGTTGAACGAAATAGCTGTCAAATAAATTAAAAATTTGTTTATTTATAGAATATTTAGGTTTATTTTTACTTATTTATTTATTTAGTATTTAAATTATGAAAGGGTCTAGACTCGAGTGACAAATGTGACTTAAGTCCCCAATGTACTAAAATTTGTAAGAAAGTCTGGAAAATCGGGAATTATGCTTACAATTTGCGTTAAGGTTCGAGAAACTCTCGATAGTACTCTCGATAGCTCACACCCAATGGTCATGCCTCTGAGAGTAGCACCTGAAAATGCTCATGCTACTGTCTGAGAGCTCTCTCGTTCGATTTTTCTTGCGAGTGGATACTAAGTCCGAAATATGCTAAATTTATAACTTGGCTCTCGATAGCTGCTCTCAAAACTCGTATCTTGCGAGCTGCTCTCAGAGTGGCCAGGGCTTACGTATCCAATAGTGATACAATTCTAAGGAGAGTGCTCTCGGATTGTAGTCGAACGCGCATTTACAAGTGCTACTCTCAGATGTGTGACCATCTATCGAGAGTGCTCTCGAGAGCACTCTCAAATCGCAGAGAGGGTGTATTAAAGATTCCATTTTCTCGAAAAATAAGATTTTTGAGAGCAGTATTTTTGTTGCTAGTACGAGTAAAAAATAGTCTAAGAATTATAATTTTTTTTATAAATATAGCTTTTTTTCTGTTCTTGATACTGAAATTAACTGAAATTAATGTGCGCCTTAGAATTGATGTTAATTGATTATAATTTTGATTAGGTCCATTATTTGATACTTGCCTAGAATTGCCCAGCTCCATGAAGTATAACTGCCTTGGAGGAAGAAAATAATCACAACAACCACAAATAGGATAACCACAATCACGTAGATTATTTCATTAATCTTGACATATCCTGTAAAATTTATAATACACTTTAATTATCTTAATTACGTCTAATAAGAAACGATCAGTATGGTGTAATATGGTTTGGAATATGAAAGGTCAGGGAAAAAAAGGAGGAAGAGTGCTAACAGAAGAAATGTGTTCCCACATCCAAATATACAAAGTCCGAAATTATGCTTAAAATTTGTGTTACAGAATTTTTTTCAGCTGAAATTTTCTTTCGAGTTCATGAAATTTCAGTTAATCATAAAATTCTGGAATTTTAGCGAAGGAGGAGTGCTTGGCAATGTACATGATGGGTCTTGGAATAAACTTGAATGTGGACAGGGGAAAAGGGAGGGGGTGTCTGGGGTACTATGGACAGGACGTAAGAAAAGGGGTGTCTGGGATGCTATGGACAGAGGGCAAAGGAGGGGGTCTCTGGGATAATATGGACAGGGGCTAAAGGAGGAGGTGTCTGGGATACTACAGATATGGACAGGACGTAAGGAAGGGGTGTCTGGGATACTATGGGCCGCATGTAAGGGAGGGGGTATCTTGGATAATAAGGACAGGGGGCAAGGGAGGGGGTCTCTGGGATACTATGGACAGGACGTAAGGAAAGGGGGGCCTGGGATACTATGGACAGGGGGCAAGGAAGGGGGTGTCTGGGATACTATGGGAAGGGGGTGTCCGGGATACTATGGACAGGGGGCAAAGGAGGTGGTGTCTGGGATATTATGGACAGGGGCTAAGGGAAGGGGTGTCTGGCATACTATGGACAGGGGGTGAGTGAGGGGTGTCTGAGATACTATGGGCAGGGATAAGGGAAGTGGTGTCTGGGATAATGTGGACAGGAAGTAAAGGAGAGAGAGAGAGAGTCAATTTTTAGATCAATTTTGGGGATTTCTTTTTAGGCACCAAGTACAAGAAAATACTTCGAGAATTGAAAAATCCAGATGCACGAAACCGTGTCGTGTCATCGTGAGAACTGTTCTAAAATAACCCCCTATTGACAAGGTGTCCTTTTACCTTCCATTTTCTTGACCACCTGCTGCATGACGTTCGCATCGCCCTCGTTTATCATCCAGTCGCCGTCGTCTATGTCGACCATGGTCTCTTGTAACTGCTTCTGGAGAGCCAACCTAAGGATTTCAGAAGTGGTCAAAATAGAGATTCGTAGTATTAAAATTAGTATCGCGACATTCCTAGGCTAACCTGACTTCGACGTCTTCGGTCATTTCCGCTTCCTTCAGCCATCTTGTCAACTTGACCACTCCTGAAACGCGAACACTCAACCTCTGTAGGCGATCCTTGATGTGCCTCACGACCTTAAATTAAGTTCAACTCAATAGAATAATTTGAACACATGTTGCAAACATTGTAACACAATGCCAAAAAAAAAATAAACATTTCAAAAATGTACTTAAGAAAAACTTTAAAAAACATAAGTTATTCTTTATTTTTTCTTTAGTTTTTTTTTTGCATTGATTTCGTCCAAACTGCAGTTTTTCTGCAGTTTCCCTTCAAAAGTTAAGTTTTTATTAAGTTTTTTCTTAAGTTATTTTTGGGAAAAAATGAACTTAAGAAAACCTTAAGTAATTCTTAAGGTTTTTTTTGCATAGATGTGGTCCAAACTGCAGTTTTTTTGCAGTTTCATTTCAAAAGTAGTTTTTCTGAAGTTTTTTTCCGAAGTTTATTTTCAGTAAAAATGAACTTACGAAAAACATAAGTAATTTTTTAGTTTTTTTTGCATAGATTTCGTCCAAACTGCAGTTTTTCTGCAGTTTCATTTCCAAAGTTGAGTTTTTCTTAAGTATATTTTGGGCAACAATGAACTTAAGAAAATCTAAAGTTATTCTTTGGTTTGTTCACATAGATTTCGTCCAAACTGCAGTTTTTCTGCAGTTTCACTTCAAAAGTTGAATTTTCTTAAGTTTATTTTGGGCAAAAATGAACTTAAGAAAAACTTAAGTTATTGTTTAGTTTTTTTTTGAATAGATTTCGTCCAAACTGCAGTTTTTCTGCAGTTTCATTTCCAAAGTTGAGTTTTTCTTAAGTTTATTTCAAAAGTTATTCTTTAGTTATTTTACATAGATTTCGTCCAAACTGCAGTTTTTCTGCAGTTTCACTTCAAAAGTTGAGTTTTTCTTAAGTTTATTTCAAAAGTTATTCTTTTGTTATTTTACATAGATTTCGTCCAAACTGCAGTTTTTCTGCAGTTTCACTTCAAAAGTTGAGTTTTTCTTAAGTTTATTTCAAAAGTTATTCTTTAGTTTTTTTGCATAGATTTCGTCCAAACTGAAATTTCACTTCCAAAAGTTGAGTTTTTCTTAAGTTTTTCTTAAGTTCATTTGTGGCAGGTAATTAAGGGCCTCAAAATGTCCCAATACAGAGAATGTTTCATTTCAGAAAAATCAGGGTGAAAAATAATCGCATCAAGTATGGACCCACAGTATATTATGTCTCTGAATGGCTACAACAAAAATTGGACACGTGCGGACGTGTAATATGTCGCCACACGTGCGGACGTGTAAAACATGATACATCATTATCGAAATTCCATACATGGTTATTGATGGTCATTAAAAGGTACATACATGTCCACACGCAGCCCAATTCGGTCTCCACATCACCCAACATTCTCCCACAGTAACATGGCAACATGCAACATGTGTATGATCTAATGGTTCAGTTTCGAAACATTGTTCGACAAACCTTGTCCACTTGTTCCCTTGTATCCCCGTGTTTCTTCCGCACATCCAGGATGTTCTGACCATGGGCAGCCACTTGCACCCCACATATGAGGACCTCTGCCACCGTGGCCATGACAAAGGCAAGATCCCGGCCCCAGTCCTCCATTTGTAGAGTGGTTTCAGCAATATCCAACATCCGGCCAGCGTTCAAAACACCCTCTTGTAGAACACAGTGTTCCTTAAGCCAAACCGGATTCAACTTCTGGAAACTGTTGACCATTTTTCTGATAATTATCATCCTCGACTTAGCATCCACACCCATATATAATGTCACATAATCGGTGACTGTCATATTCCAAATTTTACACAACTTTTTTTTTGTTGAGACAAACACAGATTTTAGTCTTGAACTCTTGAAGATTCTTTTAGATCTGAAAGTTTCTGGATGTTTTAACTTAGTTTTGCCACACATTTGGTGTTGATGATATGTTCGTGTTCCATATCTCCCCCTCACCCTCCTCCTTCAAATTGTGACAGTCCACAGACCATGACCCATGCGGCGTAATTACCTCCGCAGGTAAATATTTACTCCGATCCAGAAGTTAGTTGATAGGGTTAAGAATCCCTGGGATTTTATGGGATAAAGATGAAAATCGGGGATTTTCTTTGATCTGTAAAAATAGGGCAAGGACTTGCCATGGGTTTTTTAAAGGTCATCAATTCGAAAATACTTGAGACAGGTATTATTGGACACTTCTGAAAAACAGTTCAATAATTAGGGCACAAAATTGAATAGGGCATATAAAATCAATCCTCGTATTTTCGAATATGACATCATTTTTACTCTCTGTTTAAAAGGTGAAGGGATATTCCCATCCATATTTGACCCAAAGTTACCCTCATCATGAGGGAGGCATGTTGTGGGGGAATCATGTGGGGCAACATGTTGGGGGCATGATGTGGGGGCATCATGTGGGGGTATCAGGTGGGGCATCATTTAGGGGTATCAGGTGGGAATCATGAGGGACATCATGTTGAGACCTCGTGTGAGGCAACATTTGGGGGCATAATGTGGAGCTTCATGTGGGGCATCATGTGGAGGCGTCATGTGGAGGCATCATGTGAGGCATTGTGTTGGGGAATCATGTGGGGCATCGTATTGGGGCATCATGTAAGACATCGTGTTGGGGCATCAAGTTGAGCTTCATGTAAGACATCGTGTTGGGGCATCAAGTTGAGCTTCATGTTGTGCCATCATGTGAGGCATCATGTGAGACATCGTGGTGGGGCATCATGGGAGGCATCGTGTTGGGGCATCGTGTGAGGCAACGTGTTGGGGCCTCGTGTTGTGGCATCATGTGGGGGCATCATGAGGGAGCATTATGTGGGGGCGTCATGTGAGGCATCGTTTGGGGGCATCGTGTGAGGCATCATGTGAGGCATCATGTGAGGCATCATGTGAGGCATCATGTGAGGCATCATGTGAGGCATCATGTGAGGCATCATGTGGGGCATCGTGAGGGGCATCATGTGGGGGCATCATGTGGAGCTTCATGTTGTGCCATCATGTGGGGCATCATGTTGGGGAATCATGTGAGGCATCGTGTGGAGCATCATGTGGGTCAAAACGATGGCTGGCCCTTAGTTACCCTCATTGTAGGCTAAAGTTCCAAAGCAGGTTAAAGTATCCTCAGTTTTAATTTTGATTAATCCCTTTTTCAACTTGAGAATCGTTATTTTTAGCTTCAAATTTTGGCTGAATTTTTGGACACTAAGCAACTAATATTCACATGATCATTGTATAATTTAGATGATTTCAACTATTTTTTTGTGTTTCTTGAGGGTTTTTTAAGTAGAAGAAAAAGAAATACATTTCTCTAGTGAACTAAATTGTTGTACTTTTTTTGTGAAAATGTAACTATTTTTGCACTTGGTGTCAGGAAAATGGATGGCAAATATCCGTTAGCCCATTTACTGTAAAAAAGCGATACTATAGGCTACAAAATCGATATAGTTTTCAAAGAATAATGGACTTTTTTTGATGCCCCAAAGAGGGAATTGGGGACCCTTAATGGAAATGCATTTTGGAAAACTTATAATGGGCTGCATTTTTGTAATTAGTATCTTTTGTTAAAACTTTCGTTTAATTTCGTTAAGTATTGACTTTTTGCAAAGTTTCTGTAAATCTTTTGTAGTTTTAAGGCATTTTGTGACTAGCTAGACTTAAGATTTTTGCCAATTAGCAATTTTTTGTTTACACTTTAAATAATTATTTCAGCAAATTTCATTGATTAAAATTAACTTAATGACAAAATAATGTGTATATATTTTTTTCATCAAGGGTTTATATTTTTTTTTAAATTATGTACGATATTTGCGTCAAAAAAAAAAATATATATATATATCTATATATATATATAGATATATATATATATATATAGATATATATATATATATAGTAGAACCTGTCTAAATACATACGCACCGGTGAAAAATATGCCTTTAGACAAGTTATGCTTTTGGCCAGGTTCATTTATATGCACGGGACCCAAGTCGGGACTGGAACATTATGCTTTTAGAGGGGTACTTCATTTACACAGAATGCATTTAGACAGGTCCATTTATATGCACGGGTTCAAGTCGGGACTGGAGCATTTTTTGCTTTTAGAGAGGTTCTTCATTTACACGGGATACATTTAGACAGGTTATGCTTTTATACAGGCTCATTTATATGCACGGGACCCAAGTCGGGACTAGAACATTTTATGCTTTTAGAGAGGTTATTCATTTACACGGGATGCATTTATACAGGTTCTACATTTACACGGGATGCATTTAGACAGGTTATGCATTCAGACAGGTTCGTTTATATACACGGGACCCAAGTCGGGACTGGAACATTTTATGCTTTTAGAGAGGTTCTTCATTTACACAGGATGCATTTAGACAGGTTCTACTCTATATCGTGTATAATATATATCGATTATATATTTATATTTTATACATTATAGGTATAGTATTTATAAATTGGAGTATACAGTACATATATGGAAAAAAAAACTATACATTAAATTAACAAAACTATATTTTTACAAAATACATATATATATTATAAAATAAAAATACCATAATTAGAATAAAATATAGATATTACACAAATGTATTTCGATACAAATTGCCACCTGCTCCATATACAGTGTGTCCAAGAATGTATAAACGATCTCGTGAGTCGTCATGGCAACCATCCAGATGCGCTACGCCACCGCCACCACCACCGGCGTCGTGTCCCACCAACACCAGTCTCTCGCTCCCGATCTGGCAGCCAGGAGTGGATTCCCGTGGATCCGGTTTGATAAAGGCTCTTTTAAGCCCATGTTGGCTGAGGAGGAGGAGGATCCAAGATGGACAGATATGACCGGAAGTAGGCATGGATACGTCGGACTCAACAAGTGAGGACAACCACGACACGGCCATGGTCAAGGTGGAGGTCTACGAATCGGAGGTGTTTAAACCGGCCGGTCGTCACCACAGTCACCACCACCATCATCACCACAGATATGGCTGCCTCAAGAGTCGGGTCAACAACAGGAGCACGCTCGGGGAGTCCGTGGTGGCCATATGTCACAGATGCGTTCGATTCTTGAGGAGGGCTTGGACTGGAGTCAGAATGACTATAGGTAGGCCATATAAACACAAAAATAAATTTACAAACCGGATCTGCAAATGTATAGATCGGGACAACTGAGAGGCATGGATACTATAGGATGGAAAATTCATATATGGAGACAACTTAGATATGGCTAAGCCAATTGGGAGGCATGTGAATACTAGGGGTAAAGGAGGGGGGAGGATTTTCGTATATGGGGCGAACTTGTATATATGGCTAAACCGGAATAAGGAATCATGTGAAAACTAGTGTGGAATGACTAAACCAGTAGTTGGGAGATATGGATGCAAGGGTGGAAAATTCAAATATGGAGACAACTTAGATATGGCTAAGCCAATTTTGAAGCATGTGACTACTAGGGGGATGGGGGATTCGTATATGGGGAGAACTTGTATATATGGCTAAACCGGAAATTGGGAGACATGTGAAAACTAGTGTGGAAAATTCGTATATGGGGTAGACTCGTACACGGATAAACCAGAAGTTGGGAGATATGGATTCTAAGGTGGAAAATTTATATATGGCTAAACCAGGCATCGAGGGCATGAATTCTAGGGAGGAAAATCGTATATTGGGATTTATGAGTATTGTAGGGTGGAAAACTCGGATATGGGAACAACTTAGATATGGCTGAACCAAGATACATGAATACTCGGTTGGAAAATTCATATATGGGGAAAACTTGTATATATGGCTGAACCAGAAATTGGGAAGCATGTGAAAACTAGTTGGAAAATTTGTATATGGGGAGAACTTAGATATGGATAAATAAAAAAAAGTGGTTGGCATGAATAATGGGAAAACTGGTATTTATGGTTAAACCAGAAATTGGGAGGCCACTCGAGTGGAAAATTCGTATATGGGACCATTTAAGAGAAAAACATATATGGATTTAGCAGAAATTAGGAGGCATGAATAAATACCATAGTATATGGGAAAACTCATTAGATATGTTGCATCATATATTGGAAAAAAACCATGATATGGGACCATATATTATGTTGAAATTAATCATATATGAGAAAAATCATGAGGCAAGTTGGATCATATATGGAAAAAACCCATGATATCCATTTATGGTGAAATTTATTATATTTGGGAAAATTCATGAGGTATATGTTGGATCATACATGGAAAAAACCCTTGATATAGGACCATACATGGTGAAATTCATTATATATGGTAAAACTCATGAAATATAGAACATGTATCGCTTTATCTATATACGGCTAAACCAGAAATTGTGAATCATGAATACGAGGTTGGAAAACTCATATATTGGAAAAATTTAGATATGGCTAAACCTGGAATTAGGAGGCATAAATACTCTTAAATATTTGTCAAACACGTACTTAGCCATATCTATAGCTATTCCACCATTTATCACCTGATAATCATATAATGGATGGCTTTTCAGCACTTAAAATGAATGGTTTAGGACATAATTTGTGTATATTTTTTGATACGGTGTTGTGATATGGACGCCATATTTTATTTGATGTAATGTCACATATCCATTAATGTTGACTGCTCGTTATGTTGACTTTAATTTTAATTTGCACTTCGTATTGACCAGACGTTGCCATGTTTATCTGGTTGTGGTTTTGCCAATGGATCATGAAGCGTCAGTCAACTGTTACGTGACTTATATAGAAGCTTACAGAAAAAGTGTCAAAACCCTGGCAGCTAGGAAACATTTGGACATTGAATGATGTGACACTACTATTTATGTCGTCTAATTGCCTATTTGTTTTATGGTTTGAAGACATGTTTGGTCCAAACTAACATTAATTGCTCCAAGTACCATAAAATGTGGATACTTTGGGTCAGTTTTCGGTGATTTTCTGAAAACGTGTTCAGTAATTAAGACACGAAACTGAAAATGTCACATTAAATCAACCCTCTTTCTAATTATTTCATTATTTTTTACGTTTTTTGGTACTTTTTTAATTTGTTTTCAAACCCAAGGAAAAGTTTCCAGTTCTGGTTTCTAGTGAATTCCTACTTGTATGGATTTCATGAATTGTTAAAAAGTGCTTCTAGTGAATTGAAAAATACTCTTGACAATACAAAAGATACATTTGCCGCTGATTTGGTTGAAATTATTCGCCTTTTTTAGCGAATAATTCTTCAGTTTACATAAAATTCTTCAGGGAATTTAACAGTAATTGTCTGCAACATTTTTGTTTTCTTACTGCAATATTGAAGGATTTTAGTTTTATAAAAAATCATGAATATGGATATTCTGTTTTGCATAACTTGTATATCGTAAAATATGTTAGTCATTGCAAAATCATCAATTTAGCTATTTATAAATGAGAAAAAAAATCCACCATTTTAATTTTCTGACGAGGGATTTTATGGAAAGTGTTTCGCAATATTTTGATAAATTACTTTTTGGATGATTCGAGTAATTTCATGTTGAATAATTTATTCTATGGAATGAGAAGTTATATTTGCGTTCCATATTTCTTTAAAGAACAATTTGGTTGTTTTTATACATTTTTAATAACTTTAATCAAAATGATATTAACTAAAATAAATGTTTAATAAAATATGTACGTATAATAATTATAAAATATTAGTTAACTGGTTATTGGTATAATTATTAACAACGAATTTTATATATCTGTATACATACGAAACCATGTATTAGACAGATGTATTCACATGTACAAATATAGATTTAAACATGTCTGGCCATATAGGCCTTTTTAACCATGTGGAGGGGACACCATGTTTTTATGTTCTGCACACCAGAAAAAGTCAAGTCGAACCAGACTTCGTGTGTTGTGTGTTGAGGGTGGAGCTTAAAAAGGGGCGGTGCTTCTGTTCAAAAGTATTAGTGCGCATGCGCATAGCCCCTAAACGCACAAAAGTGAGTCTAGTGTTTTTGACTTTAGCGGTACTCAAACAGACCCCAAAAATTTCGCACATATCTGCAGTTTATCAGTTAATTAGGGCCATAGTACATGTGTTGACCCCATTTTTAAAATGACGCCTTCTAATTGGCTGGACCTTCTGCAATGGGGTTCTCAGAAGGAGGTTGCTTTTGCATTCCAACTTAAGGAGGATTACAACCCTATCCCTTTCAACAGGAAAATTTGCAACGACACTCACAGTCAAACAAAAAAAGATTAAATAAAAATAAAAATAAAAATTGTTTAAAATAGCTTTATAAATTAGAAAGGTACTGATCGTGTCATTTTTCAAGCTAAAATATTATTTTTTTTTAAATTAAATTATTATTTGAATTTTTGCACTCACAACTTGCCTATTCCATGCTGCCACCTGCTGGCAGCGTGTGCAAAATAACGGACATTTTTCAATCTTGTATATACATTTTTTTTTTTTACAAAATTACAATTTCAAAGTGAAAAACAACAATATGAGGCCCTTGCTGATCCATTAAGCCACCCCAAATAATTTCCTCGATATACGGTCACTCTTTATACAGCTTTTTATAATTATGACACTTTCGATTTACGGCCCACAATGTTTCGTTATACGGCCAAAAAAAGCTGCTTGTTAGCATTTTTTGACCCAAAATAATTGATTCGTTATACGGCTTTTCGATTTAAGGCCAACTTTTCCGGAACGTATCTAGGCTATAAAGCGAGGCATGGGTGTATTTGTAGTCTAAAACTGCCATTTTGATAGTAAACTATATAGGTTGCACCGAGTCTTGCCAGTCATAATTGCAAAAGCTTCTAGACAAAAGTGCATTTCGGAGATTAGATTACTTTGGAAAGTCAATTTCAAGTGTCCTGTCAACAGACATTAAACGAAAGACCAAAAAAAAACAGTTTAAAAATATCTCGCTTAAAATTACAATCCGTGTCGCTTTCAGATATGCTATTAGTCATGTATCGATTTTTAGTTTTTTTTATTTAGTGAATACCAACGTTGTAACGAAAGCCATATCTGATAACAGCTGTTTGAAATCTAATTGGTTCGTGTGGCATAAAAATCTACTAAGTTACTTAGGTTGTTACATGAGCTTAAGTATTTAAACACCTCGTTTTTTGCAACGTTTTTAGTGTACTTAGAGTAGATTTAGACCAACATTGTAATTTTTGTGATGTTGTAATTCTTCATTAAGCCCATCTTAGATTAAGTAAAGCCATGATCTTGCTTAAGAAGCTACGTTTATTAACCCTAAAGCGTGTTGAAGAGGTAATAAATTTCAAGGAAGATAAGGAAGCAAGTACTTACGAAAGATATCTTGAGCATGTACATGTAGTATATCTATGCAAGTATACAAGGATATTACAGTACCGTAGATATTTTGAAGCCAGTTTTGATGGTTTTTTTCTTGAAAATCTTGAAAAAGTGTGCAATAATTAAGACAAGATCACATAGATTAAACCCTCCTCTTTCAGAATATGACATCATATTTACTCTCAGGTGAAGGGATATTCCCCTCCATATGTGACCCAAAGTTACCCCATCATGAGGGGGATCATGAGGAGGAATCGTATTGGGCCAACATGTGGGGGGCATCATGTGGAGCGCATCATGTGAGGCATCATGTGAGGCATCATGTGAGGCATCATGTGAGGCATCATGTGAGGCATCATGTGAGGCATCATGCGAGTCATCATGCGAGTCATCATGTGAGGCTTCGTGTTGGGGCATCATGTGAGGCTTCGTGTTGGGGCATCATGTGAGGCATCGTGTTGGGGCATCATGTGAGGCATCGTGTTGGGGGGCATCATGTGAGGCTTCGTGTTGGGGCATCATGTTGAGCTTCATGTTAAGGCATCATATGGAGCATCATGTGGAGCTTCATGTTGGGGGCATCATGTAGGGGGCATCATGTGGAGGCATCATGTGGGGGCATCATGTGGAGGCATCATGTGGAGGCATCAAGTGGGAGGCATCAAGTGGGAGGCATCAAGTGGGAGGCATCATGTGGAGGCATCATGCTGGGGCATCATGTGAGGCATCATGCTGGGGGTTACATAAAGTTACACCATCATGTGGGGAATAATGTGGTTTCACTTGAATATTTCCACTTTAATTAACCACTTAAGGTGTGTTTTCACATGATTGAAAACTTGACGAGAAACTCTCCAGATACTCTCGATAGCAGCTCTCATTAATGGGCACACCTCTGAGAGTAACACGCTGAAATATGCTCGCGACAATCATATAGTTTGAATTTTATCGCTAGTGGACACTTAAGTCCTATCCTCTCTGATAACAGCTCGCAAAATGCTAATTTTGAGAGCAGCTATCGAGAGCTAGACCCGAAAATGTAGCATTAAGAAAACTCTTTTTTAATATACTCTCTGCGATACGCAAGTGGGACTAGAGATAGCGCAATCAACTAGAAACAACTCTCAAATGGAGAACCATCTGATAGTAGCCATCGTAACTCACGAGAGTTAATTTCAAATAAAGACGCACATTTAGTTTAGGTCCCTTCTTTGAAAGGGTTATTTTCGATTTAAAAACTTAAGAAAATCCAGAAAAAAATCAAATCTAAATTCCAGAAACTCAAAAAACAGGCGTCAGAATAAAAATGGCCGTCATTTAAAGTATGCTAAATTTATACTATTTTTAAGTCACCAGAATATGACTGTTGAAGTTATTAGTATAAACACGTGACAATAAATGCATTTGAGGATTTCTAGACCATTAAAATATAAAACCGTTGGCAATTTTCAAAAGTGGACATCGTGGATTCGTGATGGTGTCTGGAGTAGGAAGATAATCCGAAATCATGTAATAAAATTAAGTGCCCTCGTTTAGGTTTAATGGTCTGCATCCAGACAGACAATCGATACCGGAAAGCCACACATACTACTTGTATATATAAACCAAATTTACCAAAACAGACCATCGTGGATGCACTCATCTTGTTGTTTGTTAGACATAAATGTTATACCGATTAGTAACCAAAAACTAGTAAGGACAATGACTTACAAGAATCTAAAAAACGTGACTTAATTAGCAGATTTGGTTCATTCCAACAGAAAATTACCCGAATGCACCTGTGTATATTGCATCTTGAAAGCATAGGGTGGAATCATCTTAATCTTATTTCCATGTGGCTTTTTCAGTCATTTGTAGATTAACACTCTTAGTCATATTCTGGTAACTTACCAATATTATAAATTCAGCATATTTTAAATGACGACCATTTTTATTGCGACGCCTGGTTTTTGTTTTTTCCTAATGCATGCAGTCACACTTTTATTTATGGTGGAAGATCTAAAACCACTTTTGTTAAAAAGGACCCTTGCGGAAATAGGGACCTTAGTTCCCTTGTTTAATGTTTTTTCGTGATGACTGGTTTGAACCAGCTACAAAACTTTTATTATGACAATATTTACGTTTTAAGTATATGAACTCCATACATGGACTTTAAACGCCATATATGGAATATACCAAAATGCCCTGGCCTAAAGTTTTCCCACATGACAGCCTAACATGACTAACATGACTCCCCCAACATGGCTCCCTCAACGAGGTTTCCTCCAACATGGCTCCTCCAACATGGCTCCTCCAACATGGCTTCCCCAACTTTGTTTCCCCAACGTGGTTTCCCCAACGCGGTTTCCCCAACGTGGTTTCTCCAACATAACTTCTCAACGTGACCTGATCATATATAATAAACACTGTTTCAAGATTTCCAAAAAAAAAAAAAACACTATGATAATAAATTGCATATTTTTGGTTCTTAGAATTTATTGATCTAACACAGGAATGTCATCTCTTGATATTTCTATTCTAGTATTTTGTTAAAAAATCTAACCTTGTTTCATTAAGTGCATTTTTGCCAAGTTTGATGTTATGTATGGATCCATATAAGTCACCAATTGCAAATTACTAATGGTTTCTATGAAATTGAATACCATAGATTAAGTAGAATTGATGGCATTTGTATTTTTGTTTCATTAAGTATATGCCACGATTAGTATATATAGATGCCAACCTTTGTACGTATCTCCAGGATATCCCATATACCTTCAAAAATGGAGTTGTTTTTTTCGCCATTAATAGTAACTCGCCATAGGGTGGTAAAACGGTTGTTATGACGACATGAATATGAAGGCTTCTTATTTAGAAACGTTTGCACGTTTGACATTTACCCATATCAAAATGAATCTTTTAATCTATTATGCATTAAGCTTTCTTGTGAATTCTTACATTTTTTGTTTGTTTTTGTATTTGGGTACATTCACCCTTAGGCCTCAAGATAGTTAACTCCCCGTCCCCCCACCACATATCAGCTGAAAAATAGCTGGGTACATGTATTTTAATGTAAACTGTGAGTCATAAAAAAGTAGAAGCCAATAAAAAAAAATCACAACTCGGTGAAAAATGCTTCGATTTATATGAAATTTTGCACTTACATCGATTAATAGTGTAAGAACAAAAAACGAGTTCCGGACAAATCTCGGATTTTTTTTCCTCTGAGATCATCACAATATTTACCTGTTTTAGCAAAAGTGGTTTTAGTTTGTGTACAAATGGTGTAAAAAGAACAATTGAAAACATTCGAAATGGTCAAATTCGACGGCCGGCCCAAAGTATCCACATTTTACGGTATTGAGAAAACTTGAGCTAGTGAGATACAAAAAAATAGTGTTCAAAATAATGCTAAACGCACTTACTTTGGCTTTTCACTCCTCAACATCCATAAAAATCCCGGAAAATACTTGCGGATTTCACAAATAAGTAGACCGAAAAACATTGTTATTACTAAGACATTCGTTCCATAAACCATGGAACGTCTTTACGAGAGTAGAACATTGGCACGTGCCGCAAAACCGAAGCACACGCGCAAAACTACCGCGTGCGCCATTCCTTCTGCACGTGCCACTCTCGTGAAGATGTTCCACGGTTTATGGAACGAATGTCTTAATTTTAGGAGCAATGTTTTTCGGTCTGTTCCTCGTGTGAATTTGGATTATATTTTCCAAGATTTCTAATGGACATTAAAAAGTCAAAAAGCAAAGTAAGTGTATGAAGTTATTTCGTATCTATACACTGTAAGTCATAAAAACGTAGATCCCTATAAAAAAATAACGACTTCGTGAAAAAATTTAAATGAAATTGGCATTTACATAGAACAATAGTGTAGATGCAAAAAATGTTCCGGACTTGCGACCAATCTTGGATCTTTTTTCATTTTTCAACAAAACCGTGCTCGAGAAACAGTTGAACTGCTGCTGCAGGTAACGACACAGTTCATCGAACCCAACCCCTGGCCGCCAAACAGTCCGGACCCGAATCCGGTGGACTACACAATTTGGAGAGTTCTCCGGGAAAAGGTTTACAAATCTAAGATTTATAATATCGAAGACTCGAAACTACGATTTAAGAAAGCTTGGATTTAACTCGACCGGCGTATAATCGATTCGCCAATCAAAGAATGGCGCGCTAGTCTCCTGGCTTGTGTAAATGCCACCAGAAAGCATTTTCACCAAATTTTATGATTCAGTTTTGTTTCTACACTATTGTTCTATGTAAGTGGCAATTTTCATTTAAAACGAAGCATGTTTCACCGAGTTGTGATTTTTTTATTGGGTTCTACTTTATGACTCTGGGTGTAAATTAAAATACATTTACCCATGTGCATATGGGAAACACTATAGCATGTTTTGCCCTACATTTCATAGAAATTAATTAAGCTTAAGCCTAATGACTCCGTTTAAAACAATTACTCTTCAAGTATATTGTTATCATGACAGAATGGATATTTTTTTGTTAACATTTGTGATAGAATAACATGTTCTTGGGGCTCCATGAAGATAAAACAATTGAAAGCAGATATATTTAGATAATTTATCTTATTCAAAGTGTTTTTTTTTCTGCATCCAGCTGTTGTACACAATTGTTTAACTTTTTTTATTTGGATTTATAAATAGGATTTGAAGGTGACCAGACTTAACCACGCTTCCACATGGGCTTCCAAAGGGGTGAAAAATTATATTATGGGCTATGGATGGACATGTATGGTTTTTCTATATATGGTTAGACCAGAAATTGGGTTTATTTAGGACATGTGTGGTCTATATATGACTGTGTGTGCATATATGGCCTTCAGACTGTTGCAAATGACCCTTGGCCATGTTTGGAACATGTATGGTCCACACACTGCTACATATGACCCACACATTGCAAATATGTCCCATATTTGGCCACATACATAGCTTTTCCACAAGTTGAATGACGTCATCAATGCTGAAAGTTGTTCCTGGAAGGCTGGAATGTTGTATCCCTAAGAGCTTGGTGCATCTTTCTTTTTATATATATATGTGAGAGTAGCATCCCCAATATAAGATGGATGTTCGTCAGCTGTTCTCTTTATTTAATTGCCGCCATTTTAATATAAATAAACTCGAGTGTTTTGTTTACGTTCTGGTCTTCAGATATTTCCAAGTGCAAACCGAAATCCATTTGCTCAGAGTGTGTATAAAGTATCCATATGGCACATCCGGCTAGCGGAACAATGATGCTGATTGTGGATCAGGTAAACAGGTTGCTCCTTACAAATTATATTTATATATATATAAAATTTATTTATTCAACATCACGTTGAAAACGTCCTCAGATATATGGTGCAAGAATTTTTGATTTTATGTAGACATTACTGTAAAATAGGGATACTTTAGGAGCAGTTTTTGGTGCTCCCTGGCCTCGCAAAATGCTAATTTTGATTGCTGCTATCAGAGTCCCCAGAATATGACTAAAGACTGTGAATCTCCAAATGACTGTAAAAGCACCATTGAAAGCCCCCACTCTTCAAACATTCCAACTGGGCAAAAAGATGACTGGCACAAAGCAGATTTTCTCACGTAACACCCACTCTCAGGTAGACTGGCCCAAAGTTACCCCTACTCTAATGCAGACTGGCCCAATGTTCCCCCCACTCTCAGGCAGACTGGTCCATGTTAACCCCCACTCGCAAGCAGACTGGCCCAAATTTACCCCCACTCTCAAGCAGACTAGCCCAAAGTTACCCCCCTCTCAAGCAGACTGGCCCAAAGTTAATCCCTCTCTCAAGCAGACTAACCCAAAGTTAACCCCACTCTCAATAAAAATGGCCAAAAGTTACCCCCACTCTCAAGCAGACTGACCCGAAGTACCCCCCACTCTCACGCAGACTGGCCCATGTTACCCCCACTCTCAAGCAAACTGGCAAATGTTACCCCCACTCTCAAGCAGACTGACCCAAAGTTAACCCCACTCTCAAGCAGACTGACCCAAGGTTACCCCCACTCTA
Organism: Julus scanicus; assembly: GCA_034698625.1. Taxonomy (NCBI): domain Eukaryota; kingdom Metazoa; phylum Arthropoda; class Diplopoda; order Julida; family Julidae; genus Julus; species Julus scanicus. Next base: position 3,968 of record JAQGBW010001677.1, on the reverse strand, counting down.
AAGCAGACTGGCCCATGTTACCCCCACTCTCAAGCAGACTGCCTCAAAGTTAACCCCACTCTCAAGCAGACTGACCCAAAGTTACCCCCCACTCTCAAGCAAAAACACCCTCTCTCAGCCTAAAACAGGCTAAAGTATCCACATTTTGATGAATTTTATAAGTAAGCGTCGTTAAGATAAACTTAATGGACAATCCATAATCGAAATCTGTTCGCCTATAGGAATGTATTTTCCTCACATTTTCCTCACATTCAACATCAGGCTGTCCAGATATGGACATTGACGTCACACTTGTTTCGAGTGTGTTTGGTTTTCAGCTGGGTCAACATTGGTTTTGAAGTTAATGGAAAAACAATCCAAGTTTCAAGTGACAAATCGAATAAACAAGTTTCAATATGAGAAACTGTTTTAGCAGCTTATCGATTTGAATGAGTGAGATGGCCATTTTGAAACGTTGTAAAAATCGATGAAATTTCAAACTGACATATCGCTTTCTTTATGTTGGGATTTCCCCTGCCTCCCTGAAGTCCCTTAAGGATCTCACATACTTCATACTATTCACACTTGGATAAAACTGGCTTTTTTCGCTATTTTCTACAAATCCGATTTATGAAAAAGAAGTAAACATTATAGCCATATGTCATGATGCCACTATTCTTAAAAGCTAAGTTTGTTGTGTATACTTAAAGCAACTACAGTTTTGACATAAGCTTCGATAAGTTTCAATAAAAGTACAATAAAAAGTAAAAACTTGAAAATTTCTGTTACTACAATTTTATGTCTAGAAATATATATTTTCTTACTTGCTAAATTTCAGATATGTCACTATGGATTATACTTTATTTAATTTGTCTATCTGGGTTCAAACCACGCTACACTAGACCTACAATTGTCACGGCACACTATATGGGACATATTTTCCCCGGCACACTATACTAGACCTGAAATTGTCTCAGCACACTATGCTAGACCTACAATTTTTACAGCACACTATACGGGACCTACATTTTTCCCGGCACACTGTACGGGACATATTTTCCCCGGCACACTATACTAGACCTGAAATTGTCTCAGCACACTATAGTAGACCGACAATTTTTACGGCACACTATACTAGGACTTCATTTTCCAAAGCACACTATACTAGACCTATAATTGTCACGGCACACTATACTAAACCGAAAATTACCACGGCACATTATACTAGGCCTACAATTGTCACAGCACACTATAGTAGACAGACTATTTTTACGTCACACTATACTAGGCCTACAATTGTCACGGCACACTATACTTGACCGAAAATTGTCACGGCACACTATACTAGGCCTACAATTTTTACGGCACACTATACTAGACCTGAAATTGTCACAGAACATTATACTAGGCCTACAATTGTCACAGCATACTATAGCAGACCGACAATTTTTACGGCACACTATTCTAGACCTAAAATTTTTACGGCATACTATACTAGACCTGAAATTGTCACAGAACATTATACTAGGCCTACAATTGTCACAGCATACTATAGCAGACCGACAATTTTTACGGCACATTATACTAGGCCTACAATTGTTACGGCACATATAATTATACCTACATTTTCCACGGCACACTATACTAGACCTGAAATTGTAAAAGCACACTATACGATTTTTATATTTAAAAAAAAATGACCTGATCTATGATGACCATATCTAATATTTTATTTTCACAATTAGTGTATAAAAATAAATCTTCAGCCCTCCGATAATCTTTCGCGGCACACTTCCAGACCCTTCACGGCACACTAGGCTACTATAATATAAACCAATGATTTTTCACTCGTTTCGTAAATGTATTCTCAAAGTTTCATTAAATTCATTCGTAAAATCGATTTAGTTGCATAATTCTGACGTCACTAAAAGCAATCAAGATTTATAAAATGATTCATTATCGCTAATTAAAAAGCAATTTGGTCTCCACTCAATCATCAAAACACTATTTAAAGATAGTTAAATTAATGCCAAAAACAGCCTTAAGTTATGACGAAAGCATGAATTATGTAATAGGCCCGTTAATTGAACAAGAACTTCAATTATATTAACAGGTGATGACGACATTTGGTGTACAAATCATCTACTAATATGGAAATATACATGTACTGTAAATGTAGGGGAGAGCGGGGCACGGTGGGACACGGGGAACAGTGGTGCAACGTCTTTATAAAATCTGATCAAATTTCTGCGATCTGACACAAGTATAGAAAAAAATATCTGCAGTCAAAGTTTTTGATTTTGAAAAGTAATTATTCAACTCGCAATTGGATTTTTATTCTAGGTGTAATTATAAATCATTAGTAATGCTGCGATATACCATTGACGAGTGGATATATCCAGTTATAATTTCAAACTAAAGTTTATGTTAATTAGTCATGTGGTCATCTGTGTAAGGTATTTTTCAAATCAAATTGGTTATACGGGGTACAGTGGACAACAACATTATGGGGTACAGTGGAACATGTCCAAGCATAACCCAATTAATGTTTTTGGAAAATATTTGTATATTTTCTCATTAATCATAACTGTAAATAAAAACCATGTTTAAATTTATGTTTTAAAGTAAAAATGGTGAACAATCACAGAAAAAAAAACACATTTGGACGAGTAAGCGGTGAAAATATGAAAGCTGCTGTAATTACGCTCAATTTTAATCGTTTTTGTAATTTATACTTGGAATTTTAAATCAACGTGCTGAATTAAACACAATTAATCAAAGTGTTCTTTTTCTCATAAAATTTGTCTTAATTTCGCATTGACCACTGTACCCCATGTATACAGATCCTGAAGGCTTGTATATTACTGTGTTATTCTTTTAAAATGCTACAAGTTAAATATTTTTCCCAAAAAAAAATTAATTCTAAAAAGTGTATCCACTGTGCCCCGGTCTTCCCTATAAATGGCTACACGTGTTAACATGCACGTACATGGTTAATTTTACATGTAAGCCTATATAAATGTATAACCATCCTTAATAAATGAATGATACATGCCATATATGGTATTAATCTGTCTACATGTAAGCCCTTGTAGTTTAATGGGCCCATGGCTTATTGATGGTTCATACATAAATATGTATACCGACTATAAAGTTCAGATCTGTTTTAACATGTAGTGATAATCTGATGAAATCTATTGATCGAATAGTTGCTATGTGTAGTTGCTACCACGATATCTAAGTGAAATTAGGTTTGAATTAATTGCAAAAACATTCGTTGTTGATATGGCATGAAATTTAGATAGAAATCCGAATGTTTGATTATAGTAGATAATGCTGGTTACATGTCGAGCTCTAAGTTAGCCAGAGGCACCTTTAATGATTTAATATCTATGAAAAACATGGCGTGTTTACATTCGGCGTATCCATTTGACATAGTACATGTAGACAATGCTCTTAAGTGCCGAGTTTAGTTTCATTTATATATATATATGGATGTGTTCGGTTTGCAATAAACGCCCAGAAACGTCTTGGAAAAGAAGATGGAGCCATACATCTTGTTGGTTGTCATGGCAACCCAGGCTGGAGCCCATATTCATCGATTCAGCTTTTTTATCCCCTGTCATCTAACTTATAAGTCTGGCTTTTAGAGGTCATATCAACTTGCTTTAGAAATGCAATTGAAAGGGGAAATGTGGTTGACAGCATTTCGTAGATATGGCACTGGATCTGGTGGTGGTCACTTTGGTGGCCGCCATTGTTGGAAATTGTAGCCATTTTTTGTGGATAAACTGGTATTTGAAGAACAACAATATCTTTAAAACTATATTAGTCGAAAATGTACCCTGAAAACTTTTAAATTGAAGTGTATACCTTGACAATAGACTGATAGTTTAAACTGGCAGTAAATTAGTAGTTTAAGCTGGCAATAGATTGGTAGTTTAAGCTGGCAATAGATTGGTAGTTTAAGCTGGCAATAGATTGGTAGT
>JAQGBW010001676.1:0-24021 GCA_034698625.1 Julus scanicus | reverse complement strand
GATAATAATGAAAAAGTGCTATAGGCATAGGGAAAATAGTGACATGTAGGGGTGTCACACTGTTCATTCCCACAATGAAGTGTGCTATAACAATTTTGATTAGGTCAAGAATCTCAGCTAGTGTGACACCTGTCAGTTGGATGAAATGTGATTGTACACAGAATTGTAGGTTGGACCACACATTTAGAGGTAAGTGTGCCAAGGGTATAAGCCATTCAGATTGACCCCATTCTCTTGTAGTTTAATCTACAATTTTAAATTAAATTAATGTAATTTATATGGGTGATTTTATATTGAATGCAATTTTGTGTAGTGTATGGGGGTACCTTGACATCATCAAGTACAATATTGATCAAATCCAGTGTGTCATCCAAAATCCCATCAACAGCAGTTTGGCTAACAAGATGTTTTCCAGGCAGAGACAATACTGATTTAGCAACATGCCAAGACAAGGGAACATTCTGGTAATGCTTTATGGGCTCTGAAAAATAAGCAGGGCAAGAAATCTTGCATGATACATTTCTTTTTAATAATTTTAAAGAATTCATTATTTACCTAGCAATTCAACATCTACTGGTAAGTTTATCTGGTCCTCAACTTCCTCATTTCGTATGCTTTCTTACATGAAATTTGAAAATTAGTATGCTTTTATTTTCTCTAATTAATTATGAGCCATGAGATGAGCTTTGGTCACATATTCCAATGGACACATGTTGCATGTTTGCGAGTTAGATTATGCCATTTAAAGGTTTTAATCTAACGGAGTAAAGAACATTTAGATTGTTTGTGTATGATTTGTACCTGTATTCCTCTTGATATGGAGACAAGATGGAGAAGTAGATGACAAGGACAACAGATGCACTAATTTTTTGTTATATTTTACACAGATATATTCAGAATTTATAATTAAAAATTTAAGTAACCATAATTGAAAATACTGCCTTAATTAATGTAATTTTAAGATTTCCAGAAAATGTAATTCAGTGCAGGGCTATTGTGTTCAGTGCGGGGCAGTTGTGAGTCACATTTTTAAATTAGCTGTTGAAAAGCCACTTTTTTTGGAGGGAAATTTTAGGTCTATGGTGAGTCATTGTCAGCAGCTCGTTTTATTAATGCAGCAATGAAGCAGGTTCTGGTGGAAATAGCTGGTAGATGTAAAAGAATTAAGTTTCAAGTTATAGATGGGAAATCAGATCTTTCATGCTTCAAGGAGGAATTTTAAAAAAATGGCTAATAAGGATTCAGTAATTAAGCAACAAGTGGGCAACAACATGGTTGTAATTGAAGATGATGATGAGATAGAAAATGGAGCCATAATCTCTGCAAATATCATCCTTAATATCTGCATGAGTACTACTGTTCCTGGTGATGTCATACCAAATGAAACTGATGGTGAGAATGATTTGGTTCAACTAAAGAACTCTTCCATAAACAATGAAACAACTTATAAATATACTGCTGAAATGCCAAAGTTACCAGAAACCCATGAGGATAAAGAAAATCTATGTGCAACTCAAAATGGGGTAAGTCAATGACATTAACAATCAATTAAAAAGCAAAATAAGAATTCAGATGATTTAAGAGCTTATTAAATTGACATTATGTAGGCCTGGCTTGATTATGGCTTCAATTCAGTTATATTTCATAAGAATTTATAATGTAATGAAATTTAAATGCCTAATATTTTTCTTAATACAGACTGCTTAATACTGCGCAAAATTTAATAAAAGCGTCAGGTGTGGTATCAGTTTTTAATGCTGGAATACAATAACTGGCATCTCAACAAACCTCATGTTATATTGTTAGGCAGTAAACCAACTGAGTTCTCATCCTGATTGAAAAATCTATGTTGAAAACATTCTTGTATGTTATAAATGAAGTTATGGTTCACATTTTTTTCAGAAAACTTTTCTTGAAGACTATTGAATTGCCAAAATTTTCTGAAACTAGCAAAGAAATTGAAAGAAAAAGGTGTATACTCAACATACAACCAATTTGTAAGAGAGTGTGCCAAATGGATGACACAAAAAGTAAAATATCCTTCAAAAAAGCAGTATGCAGCTTATTGTGATAAACTTCCCAGATGTATCCACAAATAAGGGTCCCAAATGGCTCTGTGGTAAGCTATGAGTAACCTTCTCAATAATGAATGCATATAAAGGTATAGCTACAAATCAGTCTTGACATATCCACTTATTTAAACTATGTCTGTTAAACACGGATGATGACAGTAATGATGTCAGGGGCTGTGTGGCCAGGTATTTTTCCCACACACGTTTCCCACAATTTCTGGCAATGGGGTAATATGTCGTCTGCTATTTAAATCATGTGTTTATAGAACATAACAAAGGGGTTTTAAGGCAATTAGTCATAATCTGTGCAAATCATTTACCTTGTTTTAATTTGCGGTCCACAGCAGACAAAGTTGTTACAACAGCCAGCCCCACGTTCTTGCTGTCTGTCAACACATGTAGATAATAAAGAAAAAGTGCTATATGCATAAGGAAAATAGTGACCTATGGGGGTGTCACACTGTTCATTTCCACAATGCAGTGCGCTTTAACAATTTTGATAACATCAAGAATCACAGACAGTGTGACACCTGTCAGTTCGATGCAACGTGATCATGCACAGCATTGTTATTCGGACCACGAATCCAGAGGTAAGTGTGTCAAGGGTATTATACTACTTACATCCAACCAAGTTTGAAAAGCATAATGGAGACAAGGTATTATAGTGTCTTCATGATCGATTTTCAATTCAATCATATAAACAATGTTCTAATGAAGACAATCCAGTATGATACAAACACAGAAAAATAGCTAAATATGCTGTTAGGTAAGTTTGCTATAAACAGGTACGTATTACACTCCTTTATCCACACAATATATTTTCTCAACTGAAATACTATATGCAATCCAATTCCTGTTACTCTGGCAGGTACCAGTGCGGAAAGGTATTTGCTGGGGCTCCCCTAATAATAAGATTTAATGAGACTATAATAATGTTGAAAATTGGTTGCTTATGTTACCATACGTGTTTTAAAATGTCTCAACTGTTTTCTAGTTAACTGCTATATTAGGTAACCAGACATAAGCGCGCAAGACAAAAGCTCGCCAACAAAAGCGTGCAGTCACAAAAGCTTGCAGCCACATAAGCGCGCAGGACAAAAGCGCGCCGACATATCTGTGCACCCAGCACACAAATGTCTAGCATGTCTTATAACAGTAATTCATACTTGACTCTTTGCAGATTCTTTTCTCTTTGATTAATCTGCCTTCATTGTTATTGCTACCATTTCCTGCAGTTCACTGCCTGTCCACATGGTCATAAATCCCACTATACTTTAGTAAATGACGGTTTAATGGCCATATATGTTGTCCGGTTTCCGCGACATTGTGTATTTTAACCTGTTTTAACTATACTCATATATATATACATATTCTATTTATACATGGCATGTTTGTTTACCTGCCGGCTATATGATAGAGGGCCATTCCCTGATCTGGTTATAAATGATCTGAAAAAAAAATTAAGGAAAAGAAATTAGATTTGTTATTGTATAAACCAATAATAACCAGAAGGATTTGGTTTAGGAGGGATTTTTTATCTCTCCCTACATGGAAAAACTTCCCTATTAGTTTAGGGAGGTTAAGGATTGGCCAATTGGTCATATTGTTGTGCGGTCATCTTGACTCTTTAATCTGGCAGTCACTCTCGATTTGGCCACCGACCCATGCGGGTGCATGGCCTTTCGTCACCTGAAATGGATTAATGATAAGTGCAATGTTTCCTAACCAATAAAGAAGTTGTGTTTTGCCATATGCAAATAATGATTAAAGTATGGTTACACCAATGCAGTCCTGGATTCGGGTGACGTTTCTTCTTGGGGATGTTGTCCCTAAAAAAAAGCGAAATAAGGGACATCGATAAACAAGATTAACAATATCAAAGGTCTGTTGAGTAAGTAGATAAAAATATTTTTTTCGTTTAACCGGCAATCTTGCAATTAGCCTAAACATTACACAACTAGGTAATCCCTCAATGATTCTTGTTATAAATGTATTATAAACAAGAGGCTTCGGGAAAGCCATCATTTTTCCGCATCATCCAATATAATTGAGTTTACTGAAAAATAACATCACTGCGCATGGACAAAAGCGAATTTTGCTGATGGGCGACAATGCATTATGAAATCCGGAATTGTTATTGAAAGTTCTGCCAATTTTTCTTCGCAAAACGGTTTTCTCCATGACTGAATGCTGGCAACTATACTGCCAGTCGGTATGCGGACGTTTAACCAATCGTCCATTGATCAAACGTCCGCATACCACATTCACACCAAAAATATTTTACTTGGCGCCCTTTTGTCATGCGCGGATTTGTCGGGGTACCTAGCAGTGGGTGCTTTTGTTACGGCGCTGCTATTTTATATATAGTGGGTAATTTCTATGACCACTGCATGTTTAAAGGATTTGTTTTCTTTTACATGGATACAATTATTTACATGACCATCCCTAAACTTTCAATCTTTCCTAGTTGTTTTTACTTTTTAATTCATTATGGATGGTCATATGATTAACTAGTTATATTCTTGCAAATAATAATCTACAAAAACACAGATGTGCACAAGTCATTCTATAAAGAATCCAGACAAACGGAATCACAGGTAGGATAGAATTAGTTGTTTGATTATCCCTATAATGTGTGTTTCCTAGTGGATTATGTGCTTTTATGTTTTTTATCATAGCTGTTTCAAATAGTTTTAATTTTTTAACTGTCTTATGGTTTGAAATTTTTTAAACTTAAATATTACAATAGTTATTTTAAATCAAAAATTCACTGAAACCATACTCTTACAAATTTTTAACTTGTCGTATCGTTTTTAAAGGCCGTTGATGTTTTAATATATTTTTAGAAGATCAGGTTTTTAGTAGATGTGGGAAAACATGTTGTCCGGTTTCCGCGGCATTGTCCTTTTTTAACCTCTTTTAACTATATTTATATATTTATATTCTATATATTATATTTATACGTAATTTGTTTGGAACTACCTTGCTTGAAGTGATGAAGGGTTGGTACTCCACTTAGTCCCTGAAGATCTAAATGAAAAGGAACAAATTATTATTAAATAATATTAACCTTAGAATCGTAAATGATTGTTTTAAGGAGGGACTATTCATTTTTCCCTCCTGAAAAGGACTTTCCTGGATGTCCGGAATGTTGGGACCAGTTATTTGGTCACCCTTTGAGGTCGGCCATATTAGGCCTCCAAAATCTGGCCTGCACTCTCGATTTGGCCACAAACCCGTGCGGGTGTCGGCCCTTCAATCATCCCTAATAATAATGGATGGAACTACTAATTCACATGGTGTGATTTGCAATGAGAACAATGTTTATGGATGAGTAAACGAATTTACTTACCAGTTAATTCCGGAGTCCTGGCATCATACATCGGGATCAGCTGTTCCTGAAATTAGAGAGGACCTCTGATTAATCAAAACAACAAATTATGCATGCACATCTCAATGGTACGTGATATTACGGCGCCGCCGTTTTGGCGCCAAGAAGGTCGCACCAAATTGGAGATGCGCCAAAATGACGGGCGCCAAAACGTCCTGCTTCGACATCCCAATGTGCTGTCGTGGCATCTAGCATTTTAAGAGCTTGCTTTTCAATCAGTGTGCAGTGTTTGCACTTCAGACCTTACGATTTCGGATGACATCCGGTCTGTTAATGAAGTGAAGGTTGACAAGCTTGATGGGGCATCTACAGCACAGTGGAACCTTGCTCGCACGTAAAAGACATTTCAAAAGAAGATGCAAATCCCCTTTTTTGTACTTTTTTAAATTTATTTATTATGTTTCGCCAACATCATTAGTGGCAAGTTGGAATCGTATACCTGATAGTGTGAATGATGAATTTGGAGAATTTTACAAATAAGATATGAAGTGTGTTAATTATAGTCATGTACATGACAGAAATGTACCCCCATGATTTTATGCAGTCTTATTCTTTATTATTTTTATTCTTGTTAATTTCTATTGTTTACTTTCGTTTTTGTTTTTATTGTTTAATATTTTGTAAATTTTTCGGATATTTTACATAGTTGTTTTTACTTTTTAATTCATTATGGATGGTCATTTGACTAACTAGTTATATTCATGCAAATAATAATCTACAAAAACACAGATGAGATCTAGTTTGTTAATGAAGTGAAGGTTGGCAAGCTTGATGGGGCACAGTGGAACCTTGCTCACTGCACGTTAAAGACATTTTAAAAGAAGATGCAAATCCCCTTTATTGGCAACATTTCTTTGTAACTTATGTCTTAAGCGGGTTCCCATCAAAATTGGAATCTTACAAAGTCGGTTTTGAAGAACTACAGCAGATAATTTTAAAATTCAATCGAAACCAACAAATAATTTTGTACTTGAATACTAAATAATGTCTTTATCTTCACGAGAGGAAATCAATCTAAACTGAGGTTTTTTTGGATTAAGTTTTGCAGAAAATAAAAGTTAACTGTATTTTTTTAAATGAATTTATTGTAGTTTTTTAGATTAATTTATTATTTTTCATCCACATCAGTAGTGTCAACTTGGAGTTGTATACCTGACAGTGTGAATGATGTATTTGGAGAATTTTACAAATAAGATATGGAGTGTGTTAATTATAGTCATGTACATGACAAAAAATGTACCCCCTGATTATTTGCAGTCTTGTTCTTTATTCTTGTTTATTTCTGTTGTTTACTTTCTTTTTTGTTTTGATTGTTTAATATTTTGTAAATTTTTGGAATATTTTACTAATTGTAACATGCAATACAATATGCGGTATTAAGATAAATTTTAAAATAAATTGTGTTTTTGCTTATTTTGAGGTGTTTGTTTGTATTTATGACTTGGTCTCAAAATTCTTGCTCTACTTAAAATGTATTTTAATTTGATCTGAATACATAAAAGTATGTTTTTTTGAAAAAATAAAAAGGTGTCTCGTAAAGAAAATTTTGATAAAATTTGAATAAAATATTTTCAAATTAAATTTTATATTAATAAATATAAAAAAAAACAATGTAATAAGGAAAAAATTTCTGTGATACGGTAACAAATAGTTTGTTTTTAACATTTTTAAAATACAAAACAAAAATTGAATCTAATATTGAAATTTCTGTAATTTTTATGCATACGGTTTTTTGTTTACTCTTCAAACATTTTTCTAAAATCACTTACTTGAAATTATATAAATTTATGAATATCTTAAATATTTCATAATTTTTTATATCCAAATTTGTGAGTCACACTAGCCTATATACACAATTTAAAACAAGTTTTGTAATAAAAGACGCATGATATAAATTTCACTTTTAACATAAGCACGTCATTAAAATAATCTTCTTCTTCAATAAAATTCAAATTCGCTGAATTTTCAATTTGATTTTGTTTCCAGTTTTTGAAAATGGGGATCGACAACCTTAAATGCCAATGACTCCTGAGTACATTTTGAAGTGCAGTTGAGATATTTTGATACCGGTTAGGATTAACGACAATTAAAGTTTGTGTGGACATTTCTCACGCCCTTCCTTACCCTTTATTTACAACAAAGAAAAGCGAAAAACACTAAATTAAACAATAATCTCATCCAGACTTTTCAATGTGTTTTCAGATTCAGGCTAAAGATTTAAAATTTTGATAAAAATCGTTTGGTTTGTAAAAATTATAGGAGAAGGAAAAATGAGGTTAATACGAATACCGACGCCATTTTGAAAAATGTTATTTTTAAACATTTATTTTATTTTTCCTCATTTTTTTAAAAATGAATTTAGTTTTTAAAAATTAAAGTTTTGTTTTTAATGATTTTTTTGTTTATAACTATTTTATTAATTTGTTTTCATTAATTTGTTTAACGGTTTTGTTAAGTCGTAATTAGAAGTTATTTTCCCAATATTTTTAAATGTACATTTAAAAATTTTGGGTAAGTTTGTAAGTAATTTATTTATTAAATCTTGAACCATTAATACATTTTTCTTATTTTTTAAATTTACAATTTTATACTTCTTTTTGAAAAAAAAGTAACTATTTTTTGAAAATTAGTTTTGCGAGTTTTATTTTTATTAGAGTAGAACCTGTCTAAATGCATCTTGTGTAAATGAATAACCTCTCTAAATGCATAAAAGGTTGGTGCCTCCTACTTGGGACACGTGTATTTAAATTAACCTACCTTAATGTACAACCTGTCTAAAAGCATATTTTTCACTGGTCCCAAGTGTTTGCATTTAGACAGGTTCTACTTTGTATTTATTTGTAAGTAAATTTACAGTAGAACCTGTCTAAATGCATCCTATGTAAATGAATAACCTCTCTAAAAGCATAGTGTTCCTGTCCCTACTTTGGAACCGTGTATATAAATTAACCTGCCTAAAAGCATATTTTTCCACGATCCCAAGTGTATGCATTTAGACAGGTTCTACTGCAAATTTGTAAGTATATAATTTTTTCAAAAATTCCGGACCGGAACATTTTATGTTTTTAGAGAGGTTATTCATTTACACAGTATGCATTTCGACAGGTTCTACTGTGTATTTATTTGTAAGTAAATTTACAGTAGAACCTGTCTAAATGCATCCTGTGTAAATGAATAACCTCTCTAAAATCATAAAATGTTCATGTCCCTAATTTGGACCCGTGTATATAAATGAACCTGTCTAAAAGCATAATTTTCAACGATCCCAAGTGTATGCATTTAGACAGGTTCTACTGTATATATATTTGTAAGTAATTTTTTTAGAAAGTCCGGACCGGAACATTTTATGCTTTATGAGGGTTTTTTTTTGCACAAGATGCATTTAGACAGGTTCTACTGTAACTATAAAAAAATATAGTTATACAATTGTTACATATTTATTGTGATTTTTTATGTTTTTGAAATTGCTGTTTGAATGTGGGTTAAATGTTTACATGACACAATATACAGTCGAAGATATGACCAAAATGACCTAAGGTCATCTCCATATATTCACGATTTGCTAATTGATAATTCGTGACGTTTCATTGTCACGACATTTTAATCGTAATTAATTCTTGCAAATTTCAATCAATCGAAACAAATGGTCAACTTGACCTCATTAAATTAAAAAATATATACATTAAATTGTAACAGGATATCGTAAAAAAAGTAATCAAAAGATTAAAAACCTTTACAAAATGTAATAATATAATATTTTTTAGATTCATGGAAAATGTGTACAAATTACAACGAAATTTCTTTCATTTGTTCAACATTCAAAATTTATATTTAAAAATTAATTCGGTAATTAATTAGTATTTATTAAGTAATTAAATAATTTACTAAAAATATTGAAAATTAATAAATGCCAAAAATGTCATATTTTTAAATGTTCAAGGAATAAAATAAGTGTTTTGCAATTTTTTGATAAATTAATAAGAAACTTAAATTAAGGTGTAAATTTTTCCGAAGTAGTGAATTTTCAAAGTTTTATTGAAATTTTACGTTAAAAATTGTCTAAAAATTTGTGCAATTAAAAATTTTAAGTTAACAAATTGCCTCCTTTAATTTATATAAATGTGTGAACAATTTGTTACAATTTTGTTGAACTTAAGTTAAAATATTTACAGAGTTGATGAAAATATTTTTGGTAAAATTCTGGTGAATTGGTAAAAAAACCTTAAATATTAGTGAAAATTTTTAATTATGTTTAGAAATTTTTTATTTTTTATATGCAAACTTCACAAATACATTTACTAAAAGAATACTGAGAATTTTTTTAATTATTACTTTTATTAAATTTATTTAGACAACTAAAAATAGGAAAAATATGTTAAAGAATACTTATAATAGAAATTTTAAATTTTTTTTCAAAAATGACTAAAAAGCATTAAAAATATGGGTTAGAAATTTACCTGAAAATGTCAAGTATTTTAAATTAATTCAAAAATTATACAAGTATTAAAATTTACAACAAAAATAGCAGAATCTTAAGTTTTATTAGATTTACTAAGAAAGTTACATACTAGGTTACAAAATTTACAAGAAAATGATAGAAATTTTTTTACAGAAATTACACACAAAAATGTACTATAAAAAAATTAATGACAAATTAACATCTTAAGAAATTTACCAGAATATCTTAGTTTTTAATAATACAAATATTAAAATTTACTAATAGTTTAAATTTTAAGTTTTTATTGAATATACGAATTAGAAAACGATTACAAAATTTACCCGGAAATAATAATTAAATTAATTTTCACACAAATGAATTTACTAAAATTTATCTAAAATTAATCTAAAAAGTAACATCTTAAATTTTTACCAAAATTTATTAAAAAATAATGTCTAGAATTAATTTTTAACTTATTTCCATTTTGAAAAAATACATATCACATGTCATTTATGGGTAAGTTTGTAGAACATGACTTAACCTTTTGTAAGTGTTCCCTAAGTAGGCCCTTAGTGGGCTAAACGAATGTATCGCCTTAATTAGTATAATTAGCATGAATTAGCACCTTGGTCCTAAAGGTGCGTGCACTCGCTTAGGGTTAATTTCTAATCTTAAATTATTGTTAAAGATAATTACATTTATTTTTAATCCTTTTTTTTTCTCCTAATTAGGTCTCACTTTCACTCGTTAATTCTCACGCAATTAAATCGTTTTATTATCTTTAATTCGGTTAGAAATTTCGTGATTCAATTCGCAACACTCAAATAAAAAAACACCCAAAAACAAGTTTGAAAATAAATCAAATCCTCGCTATTGTTTTGAAGGGAAAAAAAGGTCATAGGTCATGAGGTCATGACGTCTGGATTTCGTTTCAAGTTGGACTCAAAATGTTTAAGATAATTAAAAACGAAGGAGGAAACGACTGCTTATTTGTCCTGACAAAAAATGTCCAAATTTGGGACGAAGGTAACATTTTTGACCCCACCGCCATTTTGTAAAATTTCACTTTGACCCCTAGAAAGGTTTGTCAGAATATTTGGGGAACATTTGAAATGTTTTTTGGGACAAGATTTTTAGGGCAACTTGTGGTATATCACAAATGTCGAATAAATAATGTCTTTATTTAGTTTAAAAACATTAAAATTTGTAAAGTTTACTTTTATAACAAAATGGAAACTTACATTTAAGTTTTAAAGTTATGCTAGAAAAATTGGGTTTGTCAAAATAATTGGTTTTCTTGGATTTTTAAATAAAATAATGATGTGAAAATTGATGTAAATTGAAAAATGCATCAAAACATTTGCAGGGAAAATGGCAGAGTTTTAAAAATATAATTTATAATAAATTTGAAAAAGTTTTGGAAAACTGGAAAAATTGATTATTAAAATTATTTTCAAACTTCTTGGAATTAATCTCAAATGTATTTAAAACTTTAAAAAAAAATAGAAATACGACAGGTGTTTGTTCAAAAATGTCTATTTTATTTAATGAAAGTATTGTTTTAAGACATAAATTAAACTAAAATGAATTATCAAAATGTCAAATGTCAAATTTAATTTTTTATTAAAAATTAAAGTAAAAAAATTAAGTAAAATTGAAGTAAATTTAAAATAAAAAAAATAACAAACATAATCCAAATTTATATTTAACTAACTTTTTTAATGTTTCATTTATTTTAAAAAAAGTTATTTAACAATAGCATAAATATTTTGAAGGTGAATTACATTTTCATAATTACATAATCATAAAAATGTCATAATAATATTTTTCATATATTTTTAATAGCGTATTATATTTTTATTGCAGGTTTTGATTTTAAACTAGATTTAATATGAGGTGAATCTTTTAACCTTTCGAAACATTATCTTTAAAAAAAGCCACATTTAATAAGCCTTGAACTAAAACAACTAATTGTGAAGTTCGTGTATCAACTTGAACAATATATTTTTAAAGATTAAAAGAAAGCGAAATTTTCGTGTAAATTTAGATGAAAACAATGCAGTAAAAAAAAAGATAGACTTAAAAAAAACTTGTAAAAAAATTGAGGGTTTGGATGATGGGAACAAACAAATTCCCACAATATTTTGCAACAAAATAAAAAATTCAAACAAATAAACATGACTATGGGTTATAATTAGAAGGGCATATTAGGAATTTAGGTCACTGGTTTATAAGTTGAAATTTTATACACGACTTTAAAGTATTGACAAGATAAATAAACAACAGAAAAATAATAGATGAAATAAATAAACTTGTGAAAATTTAAGAAAATTATGGAAATATATTTTAAAAAATTGACCCAATCGAAAATTGAGAAGACGTACAAAAAATTACAAAATAATAGTTAACCATACATTTTTAAATTTAAATTTGTGACTATATTGATATTAATACATAAATTTAATTTATTAGTGACCATATATCGCTGAGATCAGCGATGGCCATAAGGCCAGTCAGGCTGAGCCCTGAAGTACCGGGATCACTTACCCAAATAAAAAAATCTCAAATTCATGAAAATTTCTTTAATTTAAATGAAATTTCGCACTTACATAGAACAATAGTGTAGGAACAAAAATTTATAAAATGTGGTGAAAATGTTCTCCGGTGGCCTTTAAGCAAGCCCGGAAGCTATCGTGCGATTCTTCGATCGACGAATCGATCATTCGTAGTCAAGTCTTTGATATTATTAATCTTCGATTTGTAAACTTTTTTCTGGAGAACTCCCCAAATTTTGTAGACAAGATTCGAGTCCGGACTGTTTGAATGCCAGTGGTTGGGTTCGATGAACTGCGGCATTTCCCGTTGCAGCGGTTCAACCTTTCCTCTAGCACGGTGAGCGGGCCGTCTTGTTGAAAATTGAAATAATCCGAGATTTTTCAGATGTCCGGAACAAGTTTTTTGTTTCTACACCATTGTTCTATGTTCGTGCGAAATTTCATTTAAATCTAAGCATTTTACACCAAGTTGTGATTTTTTTGTTGGGTTCTACTTTTTTGTGACTCAACGTGTATATTCTTATATAATAGCTTTAAAATTATATATTATATAATATTCGTAATCAAAACAATTTTTATATTAGACTAAACAAAATTACTTTTCATCAAAAATATTTAAACACGTTTCTTATATTTCAAACTTTAGAAACAAGAAATCCTGTTAGAATAAAATTAATTTTTGCAATACAATAAACAAAGTTTATTTATATAAGCTAAATCAAAACTGGTTTACCTTTTAATCTTGTTGAATCTGTTTTAATAAACTACAGTCTTTGTTTAAACAAAACGACATTTATGCCTTCTTATATAGAGAAGATAATTTTACCTGAAGGAAAATTGAAATATAAAAAAAATCACTTTCCCCTCTGTAAGTACATCAATAAATATTTGCATAAATAAAAAGGTTAGTAAACCCTAAGTTTAGTCGGTCATCAAACTGTATATTTTAAAATTAAAGTTAGAAAAAATTGATACTAAAAATAAATAAGTGATCCTGGCACTTCAGGGCTCAGCCTGACTAGCCTTATGGCCAACGCTGATCTCAGCGATATGATTACGTTAGTGTTATTATTTGGAGGTCTCCGGACCTCCAAAAAAAGATAATTATACGAATTTGTTTTGGGTTAACTGATTTATTAGTTAGGTATAAAACTGAATGATTAGCAATTGGTAGCATTTATATTTAAATTACAAGACCTCCTTACTGCAGATTGGGAGAGACGTCTCACCTCGTGGAGAGCTGGGGCCAAAGAGAGAAAGTTAAGGGTTGCCAGGTCAAAAGGGGTGAACTGACCAGTGACGGCAGCCAATCAGAGTTGGCCATCACTCCAGGGGTAGCAGGAGCCACCACAATTACTTTAGGTCTTGAAGGTTGGATAAGAGATCAATTTGGGTCTTTTCTCCCCAAGTATTGATCCTGAACAATAGCCACACTGTGGGAATGTGGATCTCTGTTAGTAGAAAGGGTATTAAGAGTTCAGGGGTGGTGTAAGGAATGTGGATAGATGTTGACTTAGTGGTCATTATGGTGGATTAAAGCATGAAAAGAAGAGGTGGTGCCAACCCCAAGGATCAGTGTTGCATAAGGGGCAAAAGGACTGGGTGAAGAGGTGGAGGGAGCCATGTTTAGGGGCCATCCATAAAAGACATCTGCGATTAAGGGAAGGGGGGTCTGACAAATCAGAAATTTCGAGACGTAGGGGGGGGGGAGGGGGTCTGGAAAAACAGACGTCTGTAGAAGTGCTTTTTAATATGCGCTTATTGTAGAAACGCTTACGTGCGGACCTGTACTCAGAAGCGCCGAGAGCCAGGGCCGGGCCTGGGGGAGGGGAGCACATGCGCAGTAAAGTGGCCACATGTGCATTTTGTTTAATAAAGTACATAAAGTTCGCAAATGTTGCTTTGGAATCAGATGTCTTTATGGGGGGGGGGAAAGTCGTGAAAGACAGACGTTGGCAGACCTAGGGGGTAGGGTCAAGAAAAGTAAAAAATCGAAGACGACTTTAATGGATGTTCTCTTAGTAGGTATGCTGTTAGGGGCGATGAGCATATGATTAATAACTTTCTTCAGTGAAAAAGGGATACTAAAAATAAGGCCATTTTGTAATAAATGGAAATAATGATGGATCTCTTTTTTGAATTTGTCTCATTTGCAAGACAAGTTTCTTGTTTGCTTTTGATTGGAAACAAGTTTCGGTTGTCGTTTTTGACACATTGTTCCTACATTTTCCATCGAGGACATTCAGGTTGTTTAGGTTGTCACCCCAAATCTGATTCAAATTTTATAGGTCACAAAGCAATTCGAAAAATACAAAATTAATCTGAAGCTTATTATTAAGCTTATATTTTTTATTCTTTTCAGTATTATGGTGGGCATTACTATTTTGTCATTGTTGATAATGTCAACTTTCATGAACAGTTGTCATGCTGTGTTTCTGGACATGAGTTATGATTTGGCTAATGATTCATTGGTTTGGCCAAGTGGAAGAAAGTTTGAAATTACCAAAACTTTTCAAGGACTAAATTCAGATGGAGCATGGTAAGGACCATTGTCAGAAATTTACTCCTTCAAACATTTCCAAGGTTTACAAAACTTTTAAGACCTACAAGACCCTTTTAGGTAACTTTCTTGTACTTTTATCTTTTACCTGGCCTGTATTGATACTTTGTCATAATCCTGTTCTCAAAAATTATCATCATCATCATCATCTCACCACCACCATCTTTGTCACCATCATCCTTGTCATCATCATCATCATCATCATCATCATCATCATCATCATCATCATCATCATATCCAACCACCATCCTTGCCATCGTCGTCATCATCACCACCACCACCGCCATCTTTGTCATCATCGTCATTTTTACCACCATCCTTGCCATCATCATCTTCATCACCACTTCCTCCACCATCTTTGCCATCATCACCATCTTTGACATCATGCTTGTCATTTCCACCATCATCCTTGTCATCATCATCATATCCAACTTCCATCCCTGCCATCGTCACCATCATCGTCATTTCCACCACTATCCTTGCCATCATCTCCGCCATCGTTACCATCATCATCATCATCATCATCATCTCCACCATCATCCTTGTCATCCTCCTCATCATCATGTCAACCATAGTAGATAATGTATAAAAGGTATTGTATAATATTTTGTCAGGGTTGCCGTTCAGGATTTCTGCTCCCCTGAACACGGAGGAACCCATCTTGATGCCCCATTTCACTTTGCCAAGGGCGGATGGACCGTGGATCAGATCCCGATGGATCGGCTTATCGGACCCGCTGTCAGAGTAGACATTTCCGCAAGGGCCCAAGTAGACCCAGACACCGAGTTGACAGTAGAGGACCTTCAGAAGTGGGAGGCACTACACGGAAAAATACCCAGTGGCAGTGTGGTATTCATGTACTCCGGATGGGGCAGATATTGGGGTGACGAGGCGGCCTATTTCGGGAACGGAAACAAGGACACTTCGAAATTTCATTACCCTGGTAAGTAAACTTTCAACTTTCGGTCACTGCCAATGTCTAATGTCATCATCATCATCTCGTGTTTCTTGTATTGACCTTCTTGGACCTTTCCTAAATTGATCTTCTTGGACCTTTCCTGCATTGATCTTCTTGAACCTTTCCTGCATTGATCTTCTTGGACCTTTCCTGCATTGATCTTCTTGGACCTTTCCTGCATTGATCTTCTTGGACCGTTCCTGCATTGATCTTGTTGGACCTTTCCTGCATTGATCTTCTTGGACTTTTCCTGCATTGATCTTGTTGGACCTTACCTGCATTGATCTTCTTGGACTTTTCCTGCATTGATCTTGTTGGACCTTTCCTGCATTGATCTTGTTGGACCTTTCCTGCATTGATCTTCTTGGACCTTTCCTGCATTGATCTTCTTGGACTTTTCCTGCATTGATCTTGTTGGACCTTACCTGCATTGATCTTCTTGGACTTTTCCTGCATTGATCTTGTTGGACCTTACCTGCATTGATCTTCTTGGACTTTTTCTGCATTGATCTTCTTTGGACCTTTCCTGCATTGATCTTCCTTGATCTTTTCCTGCATTGATCTTCTTGGACCTTTCCTAAATTGATCTTCCCAGGATTCCATCCCGTGGCTGCCAGTTGGCTGATGGTCAACCATTCTGTTTCTGGAATCGGTGTTGACACTCCATCTCTGGACCATGGAAAGACACGTAGTTGGTTGACTCATCAGGTGACTGGAGCGGCCAATGTCTATGGCCTGGAGAACGTGGCCAACCTCCATCAGCTTCCACCAGTTGGCGCTAGGGTCGTCGTCCTTCCAATGAAGATCAGAGGAGGAACAGGAAGTCCTTGCAGAATCGTCGCAGAATTTCCAGAAGCCATCTCAGAAGAGCTACCAAGAACTAGTGATGCTACAAGATGGACAATGGCTTCTTGGACTTTGATTTTGGTGGTAGCACTTGTCATTGGTAAGATCTAACAACACTGCATGCCCGTATCAGCGTAATAATGGACCACATTTTGTGCTATTTTATAACAATTTGCACTTTTCCTATATTTTTTTTAGATATTTAGTAATTTCATTGTCTAGAATTATTACGGTTTATAGAATTTTTTTTTTTAATTTTGCATTTTATAAATTTTTTTTCTTATTTTGTGTGAATTTTTTAATTAGATCATTTTATTTTTTAGAAATTTAGATATATGGTTACATACATATTGCTTATCAGCGGTTAATAATCCTGATTAAGTCCCATACTTGGCTAATAAGACCCAAATATGGTTCATTAACACCTGATTAAGGACAATATCTGGGTCATTTGCATCTGAATAATGTAAGGCCCGTATACGAGTCATTTGCATTTGATTAAGGCCCATGTATGACTTATTAAGAGCCATATATGGGTCATTTCCATCTGAATAAAGCCCAACTATGAGTCATTTGCATCTGATTAAGGCCCATACATGACTAATAAGACCCAAATATGGTTCATTAACACCTGATTAAGGCCCATACACGACTAATTAAGGTTCATATGTGGGTCATTTGCATCTGAATAATGTAAAGCCCATATATGAGTCATTTGCATTTGATTAAAGCCCATACATGACTAATAATGCTCAAATATCAATAATTAACATCTGTTTAAGGATCATTACTGACTAATTAAGGCCCAAATATGGATTATTAACGTACGAGTAAGGCCCATACATGACTAATTAAGGACCATATATTGGCCATTTGTATCTGAATAAGGCCCATATTTGAGTCATTCGCAGTTGATTAGGACCCATACATGGTTAATAACGCCCAAATATGGATCATTAACATTTGATTAAGGCCCTTACATGGCTAATCAAAAATTTGCATCTGAAAAATTTAAAGCCCATATTCTATGAGTCATTTGCATTGGTTAAGGTCCATAATAGATCATTAACACCTGATCAAGGTTTACTTGGCTAAATATTGTCCATAATTGGGTCATCAGTGGCTAATTAAGGCACATAAGGATAATTAAACAGCGGATTCAGGCCCATGGATGGTTATATGACCCAACAGTTGCTACTTAAGGCACATTCGCTACATAAATACCATCATTGGAACTAAATATTGCTTATAAACATGAATATGGTCCATCAAGAGCTAAATATAGGCCCTATACATAGCCATTTTTACCCTCGTGGACCTTTGTAATTTTTGAAAAGCCTTGACATAAGAGTACCGGAAATGTGGACATGAATTTGAAGACACCTTTTTTTGTGTTTAACATTTATGGTAAATCAATTCCATATTCAATGTGACACATGTATTATGTAAGCTTATTCAAGTTTTGATTCAAGTTTCGAGAATAGATAAGGTTGAATCTGTCAGATTTAGTTGAAGGTTGTTTTCAAGGTAACATATATCACATTGAATATGCATTTATTTGCCACCTGAGGGCGGCCTCATTCGACTCACAAATGGTCTTTTTTCCCCCTGTTTTGTCCATTATGTAGTCATTTACATCGACCTCCATATTGTGACATACTAATCTTTGACCACATGACCACTTGCCATCGCTCCTTGTTCGAGGAAAGTTGTTTGAGACAATCAATTGTGATTTTCGTTGCCAATAGAAGCCATCTTGTCATCTGTAATCATGATAAGGTAAATGTCATCTTTTTATTACTTCCTATAAATGCATGTGCCATGTTTTGGGTCATTTATGGAATTCACGCCGTATTTAAACACCTAAAACAATCATCACAAAAGTGATCACATAATAGTCATGTTTGTTTATCACTTTTGTGATGATCGTTTTTGCCCTGGTAAAAAAACAATAGAAACCAATAGAGATTTCTATTGGTTTCTATAATTATTTGGACACTTTATCGGTTTTAATTGTTTTCTATGGCTCCTGTATTGACTTCTATGGTTAAGCTGTATTGACTGAACAATATAAAACAGTAGAAAACCATAGAAAACAATTGAAGCCAATAAAACCAATACAAATGTTCTGTTGATACCAATAGAAAACAACGTTCCAAATAACAATTGAAAACAATATAAATCTCAATTGTTTTTTTTTTCATCAGGGTGGTGCCTAATTTGGTCGTTTTCTCAAAAATTATGACTAATTTAAGACTATTTTATATGGACATGTGCAGAATATGTCATATATGGTGTTATCTCTGTCATACAGTGGCGTAGTGAAGATATTTGGCGCCCAGGGCAATACACCCAAATTTGTGCCATTTCACTCCCCCCACATTCTCGACAACCCAAATTTGTACCTTTTCCCAATAGCTTTTGCTACCCAAATTTGCGCTTTTACTTCCCCGTCCACTGCTAACCAAATTTGCGCCCTCCACACCCCCCTCCCTCCACATCCTTCACTACTTAATTTTGTGTTTCTTTCTTCCTCCCCCCACACCCATCTTCCACTACCCAAATTTGCTCCGCCCCCAACCATTCATCCACTTATCCATCCATACTCGACTACCCAAATTTGCGCCCTTCCTTTCCTATCCTCCACTAACTAAATTAGCGCCCTCTCCCTACTCATATATGCGCCCTTTCTCTCCACCCCATATCCTCCTCTACTCATATGTTCCTTCCCCCACATTCTCCACTACCCAAACTTTACCCCATCGCCTCATCTTTCGCTACCCAAATTTGTGCCGTTCTTCCCCCAAATTATGTACACTTCTCAAATGTGCACCCTTCCCTTTCTTTCCCTCCACATTCTCCACTACCCAAATTCGCGCCCCCCTCATCCATCCTCCACTACTCAAATTTGCGCTTTTTCTCTCCACCCCATATCCTCATCTACTCATATGTTCGCCCTTCCTTTCCCTTCCCCCACATTCCCCTCGCCACATCTTTCGCTACCCAAATTTGTGCCGTTCCTCCCCCAAATTATATACACTACTCAAATGTGCACCCTTCCTTTTCTTTCCCTCCACATCCTCCACTACCCATATTTGCGATTCCCCCCCCCCCACATCCATCTTCCACTACCGAAATTTGCAACCTTTCCCTCCCCCATATTCTCATCTACTCATATGTGCGCCCTTCCTTTCCCTTCCCCCCACATCCTCCACTACCCAAATTTTTACCCCCTTCGCCACATATTCCGCTACCCAAATTTATGCCCTTCCTCCCTCCTCCCCCACATAACCTATACACTACTCAAATGTGCGCCTTTTTTTCCCTTCCCCCACATCCTCCACTACCGACATTTGCGCTTCTCTCTTCCCCCCCTTCATCCCTACTTCCTGGCCTCATCCATCTTCAATTACCTAAATTAGTATCCCCCCCTCCATTATCCTCCACTGGCATCTGGAAAACAACATTGTTCGTATTGTGTGTGCTACTTAAAATAAGTGAACTTATCAAGTTTCAACATGAGTTTAATATATAATCCAACAAATCGATTTTCATGCTTTTGGCGCCCCCTAGCCACTGGTGCCACAAGTATTTTCAGACATGTAAAGTGTAGTTTGATTCATAAATTATTATGTGTGCCATTCATACTTTTCTCCACTTTCAATGTTCCAATACAGAATTCCAGCTGAAGTCAAGGTCCTTTTGGTCCTAGGTTTGGGATTATTGTCGTGCTCTTCACTGGCTGCTCCTGTTCCTAAGTTGATTGACTTGACGTACAATTTTTTCAACTTGACCCCGACTTACCCGGGTCACAAGAAGTTCGAAAGGATCGATCCCAGGACAATCAATGTGACAGAGACTGTCGCGTAAGTTCATGCTTTCACGATTAAAGTAAAACATTTGAACAAATCAAAATAAAATAGCCAAACTTCAAAAATCTTTCAACAAATTTCAGAAATTTTTACATCTGAATGTACCCATTTTTAGCCATGTTTCTATTGTGATAAAAGGGGCGTGTAGAATTGATGAAACATGGTAACTGAAAAACTGAATCCCAATGTGTCTAATTATTGCATTTTATTATTTTAAATATATTTTTCATCCTCGAGTAGTTATTGTTTGTAAATTCACAAAGGGCGAGATGATATTCTGCAAACAACATTTTATTGGCACAAGGACAAATGAGTGCAACTATAGAATCCTTTCCTGATAATTAAACTTTTTGGGGGATTTAATTAACTAACAATGGGCCAATCAAATGGCATTCTTTTGAATTTGGCTCCTTCTCCACGCAAATCGCAAGTAGCGTCTACTTGACTAAATTTTGCAAGCCTCTGATTGGTCTCGAGCGAACGCACCCTGGCCCTGAAAAACAGAGCACTGCCATACGAGTTGTCATAACAGGTTTCTCTGCTAAATAGGCCTTTTCCCTGTAGGTGAACAAGGAACTTTTGTTGATCAAGCTTTCCAGCTGGTTCCTGACCAGTGGGGGCTCGTGTATAGGCACTGTGGAACTTCAGCACCCCCTATCCCTTGATATTATCGATAACATTTAATATAATGGGTCCTTTTTTCTTTAATTCTTTCTAATTTACTTTATTCTTAATCTATTCTTTAATTTATTTAATTAACTTTTTAGCCATCTCCCAGTTAATGAAAAAAGATTTTTAAAAAAATTGTATGGAATTGTGCGTTTCACAGCTCCAGCGGCACGGTGTTTGACTGTTGTGCTCATGCGCACATAGGAAAGTGCCTGCCAGGCAGCGAGGGAGAGAGAGCGCTGTCGCTCCCACATTAACGACTGGCGTGCTTCACAGTATTACTCCCACAATCTCCCGTTCTGGATCTACGTGTACCTGTATGAGGTACGCAAACATGTTTTTTATTGTAAAATACTAATTCTTCTAATGTGTTTAATTTTAAACAAAGGTACAAGACGGCTGAATTTTTTACATCGGAACACGCTGGCACGCACATGGACGCCCCGGATCACTTCGTCGACCATCGTTTGACCATCGACCAGATCCCTATTGAACACTTTACAGCACCCGCTGTCGTGGTCAACATATCCGTTAAGGCATCGATGGAGCAGGATGCCCTTGTCACACTCGAAGATCTGGCCCAATGGGAAGAGCAATATGGCCGCATGCCGAACAACAGCGTTGTGCTTATGTTCTCCGACTGGGGGCGCTTCTGGCAGAACGAGACCGCATATTTCGGAAGCTCCGACGTCCAGAATTTGCACTATCCTGGCAAGTAAAAGTGTTATTGGGGTTAATCTTATCATCGGTGTTTCTTCTGGGTGCCGTAAATTAGAAATGGAGTTAGTTGTGCGATGCAAGTTCCGGTAAGCGACTGGCTCGATTAACCGGAATCCGATGAACGTGTCTTAGAAACATGTTGTGAACATAAAAAAATGCTGAATTTTAAAGTTTATTTATTTTTTGTGTTTTCAGGGTTTTCTGGCGAAGCCTGTCGTTGGTTGGTTGACGAAAGGGACATTTTTGGAGTGGGTGTGGACTCGGTGTCAGCTGATCCAGGAAATTCGCCGGATTTTCCTTGCCACCATCACGTGTTAGGGGCCAATGGCTTTGTCCTGGAGAATGTGGCTAATATGGATCTGATGCCCCCTAGTGGGGCCACCTTAAGGGCCTTTCCTATGAAAATCGAAGGTGGAACTGGTGCCCCGACACGGATCATAGCCACATTACCAACACAAGAGACCTAGTGGACGGTCACTGCAATCTGTTGCCTAAGATCATTTTTAAGGTCTTAGATGACTTGAATTTAAAACTAAAATTTTAATTTTTTATACTTTTTATGACTTAAATTACATTTTTTTTAGTTTTAATGAAAATAATTGAGTTTTCATTTTTAAGAAAGTATAAATTTCTTAGAATATTTGAGAAATATTTCATGTTACGCGCTTGAAAATATTTTTTGCTGAAGAAAGTGTTTCTTAAGTTGGGTCCAGACTATCCAAAAACACGGTTTTAAAACCAAAAAACACCAAAACTCAACAGAATGGTTTTTCAAAATGTTTTCAAAAACTCTGCTTTTTCTTTGGGTGTAGTCTGGACCCGCCTTTAGATGCGAAGAAATAACTTTACTATTTTCTGCACATGTTGCCACTAAAATTCAATTTTTTTTCAAATTTCAGTTATTATCTAACCAACAAGATTTTATTTCAGTATTTTTACGTGGTGTGAAAACTAAAATAAATTTGATCGCATTTAATATTCTCGTAACTTGCGTTGATCCGTTCACCGCACGGTTATTTCAAAATAAACGTTTCTCGGACAAAGTTTTCAAGATTCTAACTCTGAAAGACTCCATCTTGTACTCAACAATCATGGGTAAATTTCATTCTTAGTACTTCAAGGTATAATGTTGTGTCCATGTGTCTTTACTGCTTTCACAACATGTGTTATTCTACATCTGAAAACATGCACATGTATATGTCTTAATCTGGTAATTCATAAGTCCATTGTTAGCTGCATATTTATTTAAATTTCATTTATAAAAATGTAGACGTATTTTGGATGTCTGAAGAAGATTGTGTATAATGTACTTTAAGTACAACACCTTTAAGTCCTTGAATTTTAAACTATTTTATTATTAATTTTATAGCGGTAGTTTCAATTTAGAGAAACTTAATGAGGGCTATTATGAACACTAAAAGTTTCACAATAATACCATAAATACAAAAGTTATAACAAAAAATTAAGGTTATGTTTAGTATAAGCTTTAAAAATTGTATAAGAGGCATGAAATTAAAGAAATAATTAAATATTTATAAACTGTGATTGTTTAAAGGCTTAAAATGAACACTTAAGTGTGTTTTAACTATTTTAAGTTAGGTTCCATGTTTTATAAGTTACCCACAGCTTGGCACATGCTTATTATATGTAGCTTTAGTTTAATGGCTAATCACAAGCGACTATCTCGACTAGCTCTGGGAAGAATTTGTTTTTTTGCATTTTTCGCTAGGTGGCCAAATAATGGCGCCTGTTGCGGGAGATTCATTGTATGTTTTGGTACTTGTTCCAGAAGAAATACTTCAATTTTATGGTGTAATTGTCTCTGTGCTGGTTCTCGAAGTTTCGATGAGAATGAAGTTCTTTAATAAATGTTTAATATCCCCGAGACAAGGTAAGGATATTTTTTGTACCCAGCATGATTTTTGCAGAACCGAAATTGA
>JAQGBW010001675.1:0-24032 GCA_034698625.1 Julus scanicus | reverse complement strand
AAAAAAAGTTACATGAAAATAGTAAGTATGTAATAGAGTAGACAAACAAAATAAAATTCTTAAATTGGAACAAACAATTCCACAAACAAATTTCACTATTACCCAAAAAAATTTCATTTTTACCCCATTTGGGGTAATTTACCCCAGTTCCCCGACCGCTGTTTTAGACCATAGTTTACACTAATGCTATTTTATTCTATGGAAACGTGTCCTAATGGTTTATCAACGGCCTATTACATGTGATGAGCTCCATGAGTTGTAATGTGGCCCCAAAATGGCGGTTTGGGTCCACTTTGCCGACACCCATGTCGCCCATTTTTCAGACTCATTATTATGATTAGATGATAATTTTATGATACGTTTTTTGTTGTCTAAATTACGTTTAATAAACCCTAATTTGTAATGGGTTGTCGGCGAAATGCGAACAAATTGCCAAGTGGGACTATATACCAAAAATTGACATCTACTGTTGCATAATTAATGTGAGCGACCATGTTTGAATGTAATGGGTTGTCGGCGAAATGGGCTGTCGACCAAGTGGGACTATACCTAAAATGGCTGCTTCTGGTGTGTAGTAGAAATGCTATATTTGAATGTAATGGGTTGTCGGCGAAATGTGACTATCAAATATGAATGCAATGGGTTGTCGGCCATGTTGGGCTATACCAAAATAGACTGATTATGGTGTAGTTGGAAATGCTAATTTAAATGTAATGGGTTGTCGGCGAAATATAACACTATCAAAAATAACTGCTTCTGGTCTACAGTGGGGCGACCATGTATCGTTTAAATGTAATGAGTTGTCGGCGAAATGGGCTGTCGGCCAAATGAGACTATCAAAAATGACTGCTTAGTTATGGTTTAGTGCAACTACCATGTTTGAATGCAATGGGTTGTCGGCCAAGAGGGACTACACCAAAAATGACTGCTTTTGGAATATATTTGAGCCGCCATGTTTGGACTCTCATGATAAAACACTTGTTAGGGTGCTGAACCCGATTAAAGTCTATCCAATTCCATGATCATATTAGCTAATATGGTGTGGTTAAAAAGTTGCCTTTGATGTAGAATTACATCGACACATTTTGGTTAGTAATCATGGGGGGGAAAGTGCAGTCGTCCACCTAATCAAACACATTCAGAGAAAATGTTTTTTATGCCTGTTGCATCTGTATAGCATTGAACCTTTTTTTTTTAAGTTAGTATAAACCTGCTTCGTTTTTATTGCATGCAATCATCCGAGCTTCAAATACGGAATCCGGTTATGTCGAGTTTGCCTTTTAATGATGCACAATCACACAATTTAGCTATACATTGTATCTTTTTGGCTTTTGGAATGTGGGAGGTTTGTTTAACATGGCGATGACCAAACAAATGTCCGGACTTTTAACCCTGTCGTCCCTGAAGCCAAGCTCCTAGGGGTTCGTCGGGGGGACGAGTTTCTTAACAAAAAATGTCTAAACATTTAATTGATGACGTTTGCGTCAATCATTGCCAAAGCAATTCTACATTATGAATTGAGAACGTGCGAAGCCCATTTACTTGTAATTTGGAAAAAGAGCCCCCCTACAGGGAACAAGGCCAGACGATGACATTTACACTTGAAATAAATAACGGTTTGACTCCATTTATAGAGAGCAAATATTTGTGAAAAGAAGTAAAACCACAACCTTGCAGAAACTTTGAAATTAGCCACAGAATGACTGACGTGTTACCAAAAAAAAAGAGAATTTCCAGTTATTGACATGTTCCCCTTTTATTACCACCGAAGGGGTCATTCAAAAAGGACATCCCCGAAATTCCTTAGGTGTGGAATAGGATAGGGCTTTCTTTAAATTCCGTTTATGTATGCCAATTACATTGTCTCCATGCCCAACATCATAATACAGCTGAAATAATGTGGGTAAGTGCATCAGAGGTCAAAGGTTAGGTCCACTTGTCCGGCCCCCTGCACTTGCCGAACATGTCGTGTTCGGTTAGTTTATGATCTGATGTGTACATCGGGGAGAGCCTGGTGGTCCTCTTTTGTTAATTTCAGTGTCAATGGCCAACATTGGGTAGACATGTTGGCAGACACCCTCTTCCATTGCATATTTCTGCTTATTTTATTAATTATGGGGGAGGACCCCCCTTAACTCCCGTTATACATAATATCAAAAATTCCACCTACGCAAAGCTCATACATTTTTTTTTCAAACACTAGCATAAGAATGAGGGTTCGAGACTTGGTACCAACAAAAAAAAAAGTACAAACATAATCATGATTGTCACAAATATGTGGATCATAAGCTTTTGAAACATTCCAGATAACCCATTCAATGGTCAACTCGAGACAATGTGTACAATATCGATTGATTGGTCTTTAAATTGAAATTTAGATTTTCCCAGACACGTGGTCTAAGTAACGTCTGGCTTAATCTGGTTTCCGATCACACCGATGGCATTGAACACGTTTAGTCATTGAACTTGAGCGCCATTTGAACTTTTAAGGCGACTTGTAGACAAGAAGATTATGCTTTTGCACGAATACAGTCTGATCCAGAAGTTATTTTGGAACACGTCATACATGGATGATGTCAAAAAATAATGTTCTGAAAAATCCGATTTTCAGACAAACTTAACAAAGTATGGCATGCATGGTGTCTCAGTCATGGACCCCAGAATTGTGAATAAATCAACAGATCAAAAGTTTAAGCTTTTAATCAGTCCCCCAAATCTAAGCCTTTATATAGCTAAAATTAAATCCTTGATAGTATACAATGTATTCGAAATGGTGCCAAGGAGGAGGAGGAGGAGGAGGAGGATAATGGACCTTGGAAATTACGTGGTCGTTGACCTACTGTAGAGTCCATGACTCAGATGCGAATTATAATATACCTGAATATGAAACCAATGTGCCAATTGAGTGATAATTCTGTGTATTGGTTGACAGGACCAGTTACATGTATATACTGCTGTATTTGGCCCAACCTTGTCTCGGTTGCCAGGGGTGTTTGAGGAAGTTATTGCTGTTGTATTTTTCCGCACTTCCAGTTAATCTGGACGATATTCGAGGGAATCATCTCTAGTTTTGTTTTGATTTGACAAACACG
Organism: Julus scanicus; assembly: GCA_034698625.1. NCBI lineage: Eukaryota > Metazoa > Arthropoda > Diplopoda > Julida > Julidae > Julus > Julus scanicus. The sequence goes on along the minus strand of JAQGBW010001675.1, from coordinate 20,940 downwards.
GGCGGATTGATAAGGGGCTTGGTGTTTGATAGAGAGAAAGAAAAAAGGAAATTGAGCAAGTGTGTGCAGGACACAAGAGGCACAGTATAGCCGAATACACGGGTCATAGAAATCTTGGAATTTTATTTTTAGACATTTTCTCAGGTTGTTGCCCATAGGGTGAATGAGGAAACGTACTCTAGAAATGGTACCCAAAACACTAAATGTATCCTGTATCACACACAAGGTCAATTGGATTTTGGTTGACAACATTGGTCCAACAATGGCAAATGGTAATTGGTTTTATGTTGGCAGTGTATACGTTGGAAAAATGTTGGAAACCCCTAGTTAAACGTAAAAAATCTTTTTAATGTACCTTTACAGTATACATTTGAGCTCCATAATATATAGTAAATTAATCGGCATTACAACAATAGCCCAATGTTTAGGCCCAAACCTTGTTCACTAACATTCCAACCATGGCCCAATGTTTAGGCCCAAACAATGTTCACTGACATTCCAACCATGGTCCAGTGTTTAGGCCCAAAGAATGTTCATTGGCGTTTCCAACCATAGCCCAACGATTAGGCCCAAACAATATTCACTGGAATTTTAACCATGGGGTAACACTTAGGCCCAAACAATGTTCATCGACATTCCAACAATGGCCCAACAATTTTCGATTACTAGAGGTAACAGACATCCATGAACTTTTATTGACTACCACTTAACACTTAAATGGGACATGCCCTAGCTCGAACCTCAGCAATACAGTTGAAAATAGGTCAAAATGTAAAGTTTACTAACAACTGATGCAACAGTTATTGTTTTTAACGACTTAATATCAGCCACTTGCAAGGTTGATAGGTGATTCAAAGGTAGTTTAAAAAGAGAAATGGCAAGTTAACCTCTAATTTAAAAGTCGCAAACAATGCAATGGGCCTATCATTTGCCATCTGCCGGCTCTGTGAGGGCCCTTCGTCTCCTTGTTCCCCTCGGTGGGCGTGTAATGGGAAGCGTGCCCCTGGGGTTCTGGACCCATTATTCCAGCTCACCGATCACAACCTGTTGCTGTGTTTTTCACCTGTATGAGTGTTCATAGGGAACAATTTGTGAGGTAATAATAGAAAATGGAACCCTCGGAGGCCCTTGAGGGATTAGCACTATTTTCTATCGGATACTCTTGTTGATTGCATGTGATTTACCTACCTGACCATTTCAGTGCTGGGTGACTCTGACTCATCTGAAAGCACGCCCACTGATCAGATACCTTTTCTGATCATCATAAACTTAGGGACCCCTCTTACTTAAACGACTAGAAGGTTTCTACCCAAATGTGTAATGTATTTTTGGCATTCTAGCATATATTCTATCTAGGTTCCTCACTTTAAGACACTTCTGGTCATTAGGAAAGCCATCCACTGTATTGGGTACCTTCGAATAGATGGCGGCTGGAGCGCCATAGGGATTGTATGGAATTCTGGTGACATTCCAGCAGCCTAAGATTATCCAACAACGCAGTTTTTACTTATTTCATTCTGAGAAATTAATGTTTATTTACTACATATTTCTCAAAATTCTTAAAGCCTTTTGACTTTGATGTGGATTCCACCATTTTTTTCAAAGTTTTCAAAGGTTTGTTGTGAATTCGAACATTTTTGATATCTCGCCCACATCTCTTTTTAGGAAGACATAACATGAATATTTGTATGCAATTTATAAGAAGCCCTGGCTGCACATACACGATAGGTGGCATGGAATCAACAAATTTGGTTAAAATACTATATAAAAAAAACAAGAGTGAAACCCTCTAAGGGGACACCCTGTAGTCTCTATCTGGACAAGCTCATTAGAAATTCCCGACTACATTCCATGCATAATAGGTATATAGCGGATCCAAGTTTCACAAAATAAATTTCATTTTACCTCCCCTTTGCATTCTGAGTGACTTTTTGAAAACAATGGGAGGCAAGAGTCGGCTTATTTCTCCTCGGGTTGAACTCGGGTGAGTGGAATTAACCAACAGAAGAAGACAAAAAAAAAAAAAAAAAATGATTGTTCATTCATGGAGCCTAAAAATGGTCCATCAAAACTTTTTTTTTTTGTGTGTGTACCAAAATGATAGCCCAGGGTTTGGCGGTATCAAAAGGCAGAAGAGGCTGTAATCATGGTTTAACTTCATGGTCTATTCAATGACTGACAAGAATGCAAGTGCCCGTAATAGTTTTTCCCAAAATCATTTTGGTTTGGTAAAGAGGTTTGCCATGGTATATATACCAAAGCTTCTCTCACTTGAAATGCATAAGACATTTTCATTACAAATTTTGTATGCCCTTTTTTTGTTGAAAATATTGTTAAAGGGGTCAGGATAAGTAAAATGGCGTAGAATTTTCTCTGTGATCACATTGTGCAATTTTGTGAACATGTTTTTTTTTTTTCAAACAAAAGCTCATGTTAATTGGTTCTAACCGAACCATTACAATGCGTCTTCAAACTGGTAGATGGTATCTTCCATGGATGGAATTTCACAGGAATGTCATAATATGTTAATGAAAAGTTCAAATTTAGTAAAAATCCAATTTAACAATTATGTCAAAGTCGCTACTGACGTAGGAGCATTCTCCTGACATGATTGGCTTACTGAGTTCAGTTGAGTTGAACATTTGTGTTACCATGAAAAAGCAGAGTACTTAAAAATACAGCTTACAATTTACAAAAATGTACAATAATATTTTATGTAACAAGCAGTACAAAAATATGACCTACCTGTAGCACAGAGCGTCATGAATGTTTGGGCGTGACTTTTGATCATGTGATTTCCGCTTACTAAAGGATGGTTAAGCCTCCGCAGAATATAATCGAGGAAATCGTGCGGCGTAATGGCCCATAGGTCCCACTTTAATTTACTAATTACTAATAATTCCCAATTCTGGAAGAAATGAGAAAAACAGCACCATAAGTATACACAGTATTAACAGTACATACATCAACAAAAAGCACTTTATATATATAAGCAAAGGTCCTAATTAAGCCGAATGCAAACCGTGAACTTTACAAATGTGTTAAATACAGGGTGTGATACCATAACGAGGGTGTTAATTGCTACAAGGCTTCAAAACTCCCAAAAACTAAAAAAAATGGCCCAGATTTAATGCTGTATACCATGTGTGGAATCCCTGTAGAGGTTATTATTGGTTGGCGGCCATCTTCACAAATAACCACTTAACGGGAATTTATCGCAACGGTAATTTCCAGTTTCTAGGTTTACAATATACACTTAATGGGACAAAAAAGGGCCTTTTTTACGCACCCTGCTCACACATGCGGACCACGCCCATTTTCAAACTCAGTTATTTACTCCCAGGGGGGGAGGGAATAAAAAAAACAAAAAAAAACAATGTCAGCAGGAATGTTGTTGTTTGTACCACTCAGTTTACGTGTTCACTTGTAACTCTTAAAAGATCCTTTAGTTTAGCTGCGAATGAATTTAAACTAGGCGGTTTTGTCTGTGACGACATGAACATTGTAGAATCTAAACGAGCCTTACTTCGAATAAAACTTTCATTTACTAAACCGTGTTATTAATTCTAAATGGGGTGGCCACACAAAAAAAAAATGGAAACTTTTTTATAAATTCGTAACTTTTTTGTTTTTTATCAAAGTAAATCCAATTTTGCACAAATATAGGCAAATACCCAATGGTTGCCTATATATCTGTGCAAAATTGGATTTACTTTGATTAAAAACCCAAAAGTTATGAATTTATGAAAAAGGTTCCCTCGTTTTGTGGCCACCCTGTATACATACAATGGTTCAACGCCATCAATACCTTCGTGTAAAATGTTCGTAAATTACAGTTGACGTCTCAATACTTTCATTAATTACGAATATAGCCATTGTAATGTTTTTTCATTCACATTATCACTTTGCTATTGTTTTTTCTTCACGCCATATTTGTTCTGAAACAAGCAATGATGCCAGACTTAGTTCTAAGAATGTCACCAACGACTTCTTGCATAAAAATCTATAAGGACAGATGACTTGATTTGTTCTTGAATGTCACTGACTCACTGCAAATAAGTGAATGGAATATGATTGTCAAAGATTTTTTCTCCATTCATACAAATGAACTTGAAAGGAATAGCCAAAGTTTGCCATTCCAAAAGTCTAAGACTGTTCCAAAGATGTCACCAACGTCTTGAGTAGGGACAAATGCTATACAAGCCGAATGACTTGATTTGTCATTGATTTCCATTCCAGCAGTCAAAGACTTCCAAAGATGTCACCAATATCTTGCATAAAAATCCATAATGACAAATGCTACAATTGCTTGGCTCCTGACAGTCACTGTTAGGCAGGTACCATCAAAAAATGAATGGAATTCCAGCCTTCCAAGGCTGTTCAGTCACCAATTACTTTTAATACAGAGGGATGACAAGTGCAGCTGCATGATGCCAGCATAGTTTTTTTATCCCCTCGGCGAATAAGTTTGAAATTATTCAATTATCATTTCCTCTTCCAATAAATTGTGGGGTCGTGTTCGGAAATCGAGCAGCATCAGACGGACCAATCAGTGATAATGAATGAAGTGAGACGGACGAGATGTCGCCATGTATTTCCTGACATACTTTCAGTATGTGGACAACATAGTTCTTGAAGTCACTTTTTGGTGGAATAACGTGTAAATTTGATTCTGAAGTAACCATAACAGACTACTTCTGTTACATAGACTCTGACTTTGTCACCTGTCCCTAACTCATTTTCCCCTTGACAAATTAAGATGGATGCATCAGTCATAACCACAGATTCGATTTGATATGTAAATCAAATTTGCATCAGTGAATCAGCACCAATTCATTGAGCCGATGTCTCCTCCATGGTTTAAGTTGTTCAGCTTCTGGTTTTTCTCCAAATGTGTGAATCTATGTGGACAACATAGTTTTAGAAGTCAGTTTTTGGTGGAATAACGTGTAAATTGGATTCTGACTTTGTTACCTGTCCCTAACTCATTTTCCCCATGAAAAATTAAGATGGATGCATCAGTCATAACCCCAGGTTCGATTTGATGTAAAAATCAAATCTGCACCAATTCATTGAACCGATGATACAATTTGTTCAGCTTCTGGTTTTTCTCCAGATGTGTGAATTTACAGAGAAGTGCTTTGCAGAAATTCTGATTCTAATCGTGGGAGTCCAAGGAATGAATGTCATTAATTTCTTAATGTAGTCAGTCATTAGAATTGCTGTTGGTGGCAGTAGTCTGGCAGCCCTCGTGCATGGTGTGGTGTCCATTGATACGTTGACCAGACGCCTGTCGCACGTAGATCGCGGCAGGGGCTGGGCGTGAGAAAATCGTTCGGAATTGGGGAAAAGTGAGGCCATTTTAACCTTCTCCAATGTCCTTTTGCTAGGCCAAGAAACGCGCAAAGCCAAAATACCGCCACGCCGCATACCATCTCGACTTGCCCCAAAACAGCTTTTTTTGTGGCAGGCCTCCTCCTCCTCCTCCTCCTCCTGGCCGCCCAGTCCTCATCACACCGAGAAATATATACACGATTCTCACGTCACACAAGTTTCTAGACGACAAAGTTATTGACATTGAATCAAGTATTTTTATTAAAACATCAAACCACACACGCAGTCACTAGGTCACCCCGTCTGAGGAATTCCAGGAATGTGATGATGGACAACAGACGCCTGGACTTCTATGTGTGTATGTGTGGATAAAACATGGTTTAATCATTACCGAAGTCACAAATTGCATAGGATTCTTTTTAGCCTCGCTGTCACGAAATGGCTGAATAGCTGAAGCAAAATCCAGAAAGGATGAAGTTGAGGAAAAATCCAGAAAGGCTGAATAGCTCTAAAGCAAAATTCAGAATAGCTTCATGAAGCAAAATCCAGAAAGGCTGAATAGGTTGAAGCAAAATCCAGAAAGGCTGAATAGCTGCATGAAGCAAAATCCAGAAAGGCTGAATCAAAATCCAGAAAGGCTGAATCGAAATCCAGAAAGGTTGATTAGCTGAACAATACCTGGCATACTCATTGGCTTGGTACTTTTTCTTATCAAACTGTACCCTAATGCCTAACTGTTTTTCGAACAGGTAAAGGATTATTTTGGGCACGTTTTGGCTAGACGAAAAAACACTTTGGGCATGACGCTGCACACACATGGTCTGCATGCTTAACTACATATACAGTACATGCCCATTTTTTTTATATCCCAACACCATTTTTTTATATTCTGGAATAAAAGAGGGCTATTTTGAAAAGCATTTGCTGAAAAGAGGGGGGCATCAGTCGTCTTCTAGGGAGGAAGGACCCTGAATGGGACATGGAGGGCACAAGCCAGGCACACGAGAGGCACCTAGCCAAATGAATGGACGAATAGAGTAAACGCGAGCCAGTTAGAAAAGAAATGAATAAACCCTTTGGAAAACGGCATTTTTGTACTGTTTTGGTATGCGTACGAGGGATTCCCACTCATTCAATGTTATACAAATGCGGGGGTGGACGCCCACTTAGGTACTGCTATCACACACAAAAAAATGCACTGTGAGGTCCATTCTGCATGACAGAGGTATTTTTTTTTTCTTTTCTTGCTTGAAATATGTGATGAAGGGGGGGAAGCGAAACATCCGAGATGTGGAATTAGTAATGTTAGAGGACCACATGCTTCAAGGTAGCCAAAGTTGCACGTGATCCCATTGTAATTCAGATATCCCATTTCCGGTGGCCACAATCGCGCTTATACAAGAACAAAAGGCCTGACGTGAGAACGGTATCATGCTAATGAGGGCCACACGTTGAAACTGGAGTGTCGCGGGGTCATGTGGCCACCCACATGACCCTTGCTTCGGTGCTATCTCCAACGCATTACACTTGGAAATAGGGTCTCCTTTTTTTTCTTTTTTTTTGGGAATTATGGTGGCGTCGCCCCCTTATTTCATAAATGCCGAAGAACAGGAAAGCAACATTTTAGCCATACAATAGCTGCAATAAAAGTTTGAGAAATAACTAAGCCTATTTCGTATATTTGAAACTGAGATGGCTATTAAATCCCTTTCCCATGGGTTTGCTTAATTTCAGATTTGATTTTTTTGTTGGTAGATTTTGATGAAAAATGCATGCGATATTGCAGTGATGATAAAATCATTGCAGAAGTCCATGCCTGGTGAAGACCATGAAGTCATGTTCAATCTAACAAAGTTTGGCGATACTGCCAGGATGATTAATCAAGACATTGTAGAAATCAATGTCTGGAGATTTCATGGTCCATCTTATAACTTCTGATGTAGTCAACATGATGAAGACATTGCAGAAGTTAGTCTGGTGAAGTCATATTTCATCTAAAAGCTTTTGACAGATGATAAAGACATTGCTGAAGTCAATGGCTGGTAAAGTCATGTTCCATCTAAAAGCTTCCGACATTGTCAAGATGACGAAGACAATGTAGAAGTCAATGTCTGGAAATTTCATGTTTCATCAAAGCTCTACAAGACATTGCAGAAGTTAGTCTGGTGAAGTCATATTTCATCTAAAAGCTTTTGACAGATGATAAAGACATTGCTGAAGTCAATGGCTGGTAAAGTCATGTTCCATCTAAAAGCTTCCGACATTGTCAAGATGACGAAGACAATGTAGAAGTCAATGTCTGGTAATTTCATGTTTCATCAAAGCTCTACAAGACATTGCAGAAATCAATGTCTGGTAAAGTCGTGTTTCATCTTAAAGCTTCTGGCATTGCCAAGATGATGAAGACAATGTAGAAGTCAATATCTGGTAATTTCATGTCTCTAACAAAGTTTGCGACACTGACAAGACGGACAAGACATTGTAGAAATGAATGTCAATGTTTGGTAAAGTCATGTTCCATCTAGACAGCTTGTGACATTGCCAAGATGATCAAGACATCGCAGAAGAAAATGTTGTGTGAATTCATATTCAATTTAAAAATCTAATTTCAGTCAGTCAAGCGCTTTTATTAAGTTCATATAAGTGATAGTTGGAGTATGTTCCCCATACACAACACAAATCATGACCTTACCAAGGCATGTTTGTTTACCAATGAGGAATATCTGTCAATTTTAACAGCCACCTCCAGAAAGATGACATAATTTAAGTCTGTGTTGAGCTAAGTACTCGTTACATGACATTTTCATGAACATGGGCTTGTTTTGGTATCACCATGCAGTCGTTTCCAGATCAAGGTTCCCATGACCCAGAGTAGGAAGAGGAATTTTTCACCATTTTCACTCCAAGAATGAAGGTTTCAAGTGTGTATAAGCCCCTTGTACTGCTTCATTCGTTTACATTTTAATTCACGAGCATACTGTACATGCCCTACTAATTGCATTTCCTCATAAAAACGAGAATTGTTAGGGGGGGATGAAATGGTGTTTTTTGTTTTTAACACGGAGTCAACAAAACAATGCCACGACGGTCGTGATTTCAAACAAAAAATTGTTTTGCCAATTTGAGCCTAGTCATAAATTCCCTAGTTACGTTCCCAAGTCCGACGTATAAGTTGAGGGATTGAAAACTAGTATTTACTCCAAGCCGAAAAACTTCACCTTTCTACAAAGGTCTCTGCATCTTATGGAATTTAGATTATTGGAGTTCCAAACCAATTAGGACTAAATCCTTGATTTTGGAGGAGGAGGAGGGGGTAGATGGACCGGTACTACAACTTTATGTCCTCAAGGATTTCGTTAATTGATATTCAAACATTTGTAAAGACGAGAAACCATTAATTGTTGACTGCAAACATGATTTGTAACCTATCCCAAAATTATAGCTGTGGTCACGGAATGGATTTCAGTAATTTCATCCTAGCTGAAAAATTGATTTTGATACAATTTTTTTGCAAATGTGCATATATGACTAATGTGCTTGCTTGAAGACTTCACAAACATTATCTACTAGTTGCGCATGCGCACATACATTTTAACACATTCTATTCGAATCGGCTTTCAGCTATAGGATGAAATCCAATCCGTGACCATGCACAACTATTATTTCGCGCATTTCATGATGTATTTTTCTAGCCAGGGTGGTTATACTAGGGACATGATACATATGGGTATTCCATGAGTACATACAAATATCAGAAATTTTCTAGTGCATATGCCATACAATCTATATTCAGTCTTACTGGAATCTCTTCCAAGATTCGTAAATATCCATATACAATTAAAATACAAAATTTGATTAAGCAAGGTCCGAATCCAATTTCTCAAACAGACAGATTCTGCTATTCATGCATTACTCCCTCAACTTTTTTTCAACAAACGTTCGATCTGAATATAGGTACTGTAAGAATCGTCCATAAAAAAATCTATTGTGTCGGCACGGGGTTTTGAACATAATCTGAACATTGCCACAGGCGAGTTCTTCCCGTCCATATCAATTAGGTCGTCCTTTTTAAATGGTAACTCATCTGGTATAGTGGGTATTAATCTTCAGCCATTGATTTCAACCCTTTCCCGTTTTGTCCCTGTCCCCCCTTAGTTCGTTCCCCTCGTTGTCATTTTTACATCTTCATCTTTAGACGTCACCCGTGGGGCCGACAATTACATCCTCTCCTCCTTTTTCAATTCTTAAGCATAATGTCCTCTACTACTATGACATTTTTTTTTCTTCTTCTTCTACACTATATAAAAAGGCGTTTGTGGGTGGCGGACGACTGCCATCAATCTGAAGCTCCAACAAGACGAAATCCCATCTTGTGCATTCACAACATGATCCTTTTGGACATCCGGCTGCGTGTTGGGAGGACCCTGGCGGCATGTCAGAGAGGCTTTCACGGGAGGCATTGTTGTGCTGGCGACGGACTGGCCAGCCTCTTGTTGTTCTCTTAGGTATCAGCTTCTGAAGTTTCCTTAACCCTTTCATTATTTTTTTCTGGACAACAGCCAGATAGCCGCCATTCAGTAATCCCCTGGTGAATCTAAAGTGTTCCCCATCTCCTAGTTGGTCACGAGATCACACTGCCTGCGGACAGGTCAGCAGCGGGAGATATGGGTTAGGAGTATCCTCAGACATGTGGAGCAGGGTCAAACAAGTGTCCAACTCTGGATATGAGTGTCCATGGATGAGGACATACCAGATTATGCAGTATTGCATTATGGTCATAGTAATAGTGAATACAGAATTCCTGTTTGGTCTGTTGGGGACATTACAAGTGCAGTGCAGTGCGAGTGAAGGGTGGTAAAAAGCAACAAACCAACATGCAATATAATGTAGAATAGTCTTTTACCACATCCCATTATTCAGTACTATACTATGGTCAGGGAATAGTGTAGTAGTGATGCTGGATCATTGGAAGGGAAGGGTAGGGAAGGGAAGGAAAGTGAAGTGTAGTGCAGCAAAGCACACGTGAAGGGCGGTAAAAAGCAGCAAATCAACATGCAGCATAGTGTAGAATAGTCACTATAGCATTATCCAGTAATATCCTATGGTCAGGGGATTGTGTATTATAAATGTTGGGGCACTGCACGTGAAATGTAGTGTAGTGCAGCAAAATGCAAGTGCGGGTGGTAAATAAGCAACAAATGATACAAATCAACTTGCACTACAGTAGGTATAATATACTAAATGGTGTAGAATACCCACTATGATATTAACGTGGTATTAATGTTGGGGCATCAAAGTGTAGTGTAGTGCAGTGCAGGAAAGCGCGAGTCTGATGTGTGGGTTTAATAGCTAAGGGAATTAACCTAGTCCATTGAAAAGCATGGCCGTAGCAAAGGACCGTAAGTCGTTGATCTAAATAGCCTACCCACGCATGCGCTTTGCGTGCCAAAGGTTGATCACCGTTCGTTTGGTGAACTTGTTTTTTTAATGCGATGTTTCGTAAATGTTGGAGGGTTAATGAACAGAATAAAATTATTATGAGGTGTTTAAATGTTCGGGATTTGTTGAACCCGAGATTTAAACGCGCTGCCCATGCACGTGGGCCAATCGTGGTAACGATTTCATCAAAAGAGCAATAGCGATGAAATTTCACATCCACCCACGCATGTTATGCGTTTAGCAAGACGTTCTCGAAAACGCTTAATTTCTAGCTCGTGATTGGGAATTCAATCCAGTATTAATGAGCAATGGCATTATTCATCAGACATTCTATAAAACTTTGAACAGTTATCCAAATGTGGAACATTTTTATTTTGGTTGCTTTAATACAGAACACTACCTCATAATGGCGCGTATTCTAGCAATATTGCACAGGAAATTGAGAACACTTGTATTTCTGACACGTTTTGATACTGAACACGACTCAATGATGGCGCATATTCTGTCAATAGTGTAAAGAAAATGGGGAACACTTCTATTTCTGGCATGTTTTGATACAGAACACCACTTAATGGCGCATATTCTGTCAACAGTGCAAAGAAAACTGGGAACACTTATTTTGAACATGTTTTGATAAAGAACACTGCTACATGATGGCGCGTATTCTAGTAGCTAATATTGCAACAGGGAATAGCGAACACTTCATGTATTTCTTACACGTTTTGATACTGAACACAACTGAATATTTGCGCGTATTCTGTCAATAGTGCAAAGAAAACAGGGAACACTTCTATTTCTGGCATGTTTTGATACAGAACCCCACTTCATAATGGCATGTATTGTCATTATTGAAGAATGGAGAACACTTCTAGTTTGGACATGTTTGTATACAGAACACTACTTTAAAATGACGCTGTCATTTTTGGAAAACGGAAACACTTCTAATTCGGACATGTCTAGATACTGAACACTACCATATAATGGTACGCACGGGGAACATTTCCATTTCGAACATGTGTTCTGTTTCGATACAGCAACACTACTGCATAAAAAACGTCTATTGAAAATGTGAAGGTGAAGTGTAAATTACTACTATAATAATTAATTAACAAGGCAAATTATAGCTATTCTAAAACGACATAATTTAGCTACATTGTATATGTACATGGCATAAGTAGTTGTACAGGTTTTTCAATAACAGGATTCCGCTTTAATCCTCGATTAACTTTGATAAAAACCTGCATGTTCAACCGGTCAAGAATTTTCCGTTTTTTAATATCGTTAAATTTTTGTAGTTGCCAAATATTAGCGGACCTTAACTTTTAACGTTATGATAATAGCGATAAGTTAATGATAACTTTCTGAGCACGGTTTCGGCAGCCATTTATCTTCAGCACTTTTTTATATTATTTTTTTTTAGTTGGTTTTCTCCAGGGGTTGGGTTATGTTAATTTCGTCGTGTAGGTGAATAAAATACCAGGCATTCTCAGCCGACTTGAATTTCCACTTAAAAATTCTTCTTAAACATGTCCATCAGTTTTAATTTAACATACCTGCCTACACGTTAGGCTATTTATACCGGGTGTTCATAAATCTTAGCTCACGTGAAATTGATTATACGAGTCTACAGGGTGGCCATAAAAAAGGGGAGCATTTTTCATAAATTCGTGACTTTTTTTTTTAATTAAAGTGAATCCAATTTTACCCAACAAAACAGCTATTTCAATTTGTACTCAGTGTCATCCATCCGCTGCAACACATGCCCGGAGGCGCTTGTGCCATTGGATAATTGTGCAACCCTGTACATTCCTGGAATCATGTTCATCAAATGTGGATTTTATGAACAATTTAAATTTGTCAGTCCAGTAAAGGGCGAAAATAGCCCATGCATGCATACTACTTTTGATTAGTTTGGTTAGAATAAAGGAATTTTTGACCACATCAATTGTTAATATATACATAGCTGTGGTCATGAAACTGATTTAATCCTAGCTGTATAAACCGATTTGGATAGAATTTATGTAAACGTACAATGTGCGCATGCGCAACAACATATAAAACAAGGAAAACTAACATTTTACTTATAGAACCCCACCTTGAAATTGAATAACTGATACATGTAGCATGCAAATTCCTTGACACTACGCCTTGGATGACCTAACGTCTGCTTATTTGTAAGTGACCGTCAAATTGTTTACGATAACCGGTTGATTTCCGGGTAGGTAGGGCTTGAGACTTCTAAGCCCAGGGTTAGTTTTGTATTTTAACCATTAAGTCAATAATTCGTGGAAACTCTTGTCTGTGTTATGTTGATTGGAATCAACAGCCACAGCAGCAGCAATAAAAAAGAAGTAGGTTGCAAAACATCTGAAGAATGTTTCCTCTCTTAAATTTGCATGTTTCATTTCGAGGAATTGTCCATATAGGAAACTTTGAACAAAAGAAGCAATTCTGAAGCAGGTAAACTTGTCACTTAAAGGTGTAGTTTAACATTTAAAGTGGTTTCTGTCAAAGCGGCAACTTATAAACATTACAGTTTCTGTAATTAGTTATTAAGGTTCCCAGAAGTATTTTGTTTTTTTCTAATTTGACATGTTATTGTGATTTCATTAAGGTTGAAATCCATTCCGTAACTATATGTAGAAGAATATTCGAACTCGTGTAACAAATTTGGGACCATTCAATTATGACGTCCCCAAAATTCTCTTAAAAATTGACACCCCCTAAACCCTGTCCACATGGTGTCCATTTTTGCCCAGAACCCCCCTCATAGATGTCCTTAATTTTTTTTTTTTTTTTTTGAAAAAGTAGGGTGTCCGGAAAATGTGTTGGAATATACATTACCCCTATAAATTCGCAAACACACTCCAATTCCACGACATTTTTCCAGAAATTCCCTGAACTCGAAGGGAAATTCCAGCATAAAATTGGTGTTTAACACAAATTTATATAGGTATAGGTACTATAATTCCGGACTTTCCCGAGGTTTTAAAAATGTGAGTGCATTTACTGGGGACATTTCCCTATTCACTGACCAAACTCAAACATAAAATCCAAAAAATGAAAAATAGCATCATTAGTGGACGTCCATTTTGAATGGCCCCTTGTTCATATTTAGGCTAATTATTTCCACAAATTAGAATATGCCCTCATATTTTTAAGCACATATTAGTGTATGAATTAATAAGAATCTCCGGTGCTTAAAATTCTTAGACTGAAAGCATCCCTCATATAGGAAATCGCAAGAATTACTGTAGCACCATGGTAACATTTTATTGGTGGTGCCCGCTTGATTTTATTTTTGATATGGGATTTTTCAGAATTATACTGTTAACGGGATTAGCAAACAAAGCGTTCCGACATCGTGTGAAAATCAGAACATGACAGCTGACCATTGGTCTGTTCACATGTAGAATGTAACAGATGAGAGCAAAACAGCCCACCATTAACTTTGGACTGTGACTAAAAGCCTATCTTAGTAAGTCATATATCGAAACCCTTCGATCAATTATGGGATTTAGTGAGTTTAGTGCAATTATAGGCTTTCAGACCCATCTTCCCACGTCCTTTGGACAGCGCCACTCATCTTCCCCAATATCAGCGTCATATGTTTGCACATGATCTCTTGGGAAAGTTGCATATACACTTGTAGGGATCAAATTTTTGACAACAGTAAACATTTAAGCCTATAAATGCAACTTATATTCATGTTCCACGATTTCAAATTGATAATGAATCTCACATTTGTTAATCAGTGGTTATTCTGAAAAGTAGCCCATATAAAAACTAATAAGCAAATGATTACTACAATGCAAAATTTGATCAAATTTAAGATAAAGTAGATACAGTTGGTTATGTTATACCATGTGAACTTGTTCATATGGAATTTCTTAAATAAGATAAATAATGACATTAAAATTGGTTTAGCTGATAAATTAATTGAAATTAATTACATTTATAAATAAATATGCGTTACAATTGGTTAATTTTCAAATGAATTTACATTACAATTGGTTAAAAAAAGCCTTCAATATTGGGCAAAATTGTGTAAATTTCGTCATATGCAATGGAACATGATATATTATAAATCCCTAATCTGAACTAATGGCATGGGACCTGGACCTACTCGGATTACAAAAATTCTGGATTATCCGAGGGAAAGTTTGTTAAAAAACTAACTTTGTTCCAAACCTATACAATGAATTCATATTACGTAATTATGTTTTCTATATTTTTTCACAATTACATGTTTTCCATACTATGCATTTCAAAAACAATATATTTTCAGTTCCTTTAATACTGTAGTGAATTTTTTTTTATACCTGGACTTTCTTCCTATACCTTGCCTATATAAAATTCGGTTTCAGATTATTCGAATTTTTAAAAAAGCATGCAGAGTAGTTGTGCTGTTTTGATATTCACTTTAGTATTTTACAATAAATTATAACTTAAGATATATTTGAAACTGGTATAACATTTGTATTTTCTAACTTAATGAGACCATGCACTGAATACGAATAGCCATTTTTGGCTAATCAGCTATTTCATGACAGTGATTTTGTTTACATTGTCAGGATATTAAATGTTCTTTCTTTACCAATGCCAATGAACATTTGGAAAAAAATAAATGAAATTGAACAGTTCTAATCAGATATTGGGAGTTGAATTGCTCGCAAAGATGGCGACTGGAATACATTACACTGGTCGGTGAATCGGTACAGTGGCTTTATGAAAATCCCTTCAGAATTGTGTTTTTGGGAGGCATCCCCCCTCGCCATGTCCACCCCCACCCGCTCGTTTCAAGTTCTTGCAACATTCCACTCTCACGCTTCAGCTGAACCCCCTTGAACCAAGCAAGTCTCCCATAATATACCTTTGGCCAATTCCATTTACAATGGGATGCTTGCTTATCTTTTTTTTATGTAGGCAGGCAGGTAGGTCTTCCACCCTATCCTCCACCCTCACACCCCCACCCCTCGCCTATACCTCCCAAGCGAACAGGTTGATATCGCCGAACAGGTTAATCCTGGCATGCATGGCCTATGGAAAGCTACTCTGTGCCAGGTGTCAAGCAGTCTACCATGTCCAGCGACCCCACAGAGGTAATTAGAAAATTAATCCGGTTACTCTGAGCTTTTGGAACGGGTGAAACAATGGGTAGGACAGGTGGAACTGTTCTGTCAATATAGGAATCTTTTTCAAGAACTTTATGAATCAATGAATCAATGAATGAATGGTCTTTCAAACATGAAACGTGTCCATCGTCGTTGACCATTCAAACGTTTCTTATCTGTTCAATCGTGAACACTTACAAAAGTGGTTTACTGTACCATATATATTGTTTTCAAAATAGACTTATTGTGGTACAGCGCCCCCATGCGGCGTACGGGCATTGGATTTTCAAGATGGCCGTGTGCTTTTTTTAATTAATCCACTTTTCGTGTGATTTAATTGAGAAAAGGCCTGGTATAAAAAGGTCCATTTACACACATTAGGGGATACAATTCCACATAGTTTTGATGCAGAACTAATGTGTGTAAAATGTAAATTGACCCAATGGGCGCGGCCATGTTGGAAATGCGATATCAAATTTGTCGTGTGATTTAATTAAAAAAAGGTCTGGTGCAAAGGTCTATTTAATTACACACATCAGTTACGTGTCAGGTGAAACACTTGAATACAATTTTTAACACGGAACTGAAACTAAACGCATGTATGAAAATTTGACTATAAAGATGGGCGCGGCCATGTTGGAAAAAATCAGGAAATATTTCACATTATACGCGTTCGTGTTCCAAATGCTATAGGACGTGATTTAAAAGTATTTCACATAATGTTTCACTGCAATTGTAAGTTTTGTAAAAAACTTAAAGAAAGTTTGTGCAATTACGTGTATGTATTTGTTACAAATTAATAACTCAAAATATACAGATATACAGACAAGAAAATTTCAGTTTCTGTAAAACACATTTTAGTTTACGTAAAACACGAGTGTCTGAGACAAGAATGTACTGTTCGTATTATTTAAAAGGCTTATTTTGCTTTAAATTGTATAATCTAAGTGTCATGCATGCCCAATCTTATCCATGGGCATACGTATGTATAAAACGAAATAGACGCTATGCGTCGGGGCCGTCCGTTAATGTTGTCCGGGTGCATGCCCTTAACAGATGTAATTATTAATTCGTTTATCAACGAACTATGGTTAATTATGGATGATCATGTAATGTATACGTTATTCGTATAAAATCGTCCAAAATCCATCAAATAGTGGATTATGAACGTTGTGCGGGGGTTGGGGTCAACAAGCTTCCCATAAACTAAGTTTTTATGAATGAACATCCAAAAAAAGCAATGAATGAAATATGATAAATCATAAAAGGGCGCAGCCGGTTTTTATTTTCGCTGTTTATATCAACAACCGTAGCGAATGTAAACAGGGATCGAGAGACTGAACATTCGGGTGGAAAAGGCAAAGGTTTTTTTTCTTCAAAATCTTCACTTTGCCTGTGGAGTGCAGTGGGGGCCTAAACTTAAATCTGCAAAGAAGCCAGTCTGGCAGGCGGCCTTTGGTTTACCTAAGGTTCATTATCACGTTAGGCCTCTTTATATCTTATCACAATGCACACTTTAATATGTGGGGGCACAACTCGAGCAACATTGGCCAACTTTCAAATATAGGGAAGTTTGAATTTGCCCTTATTAGCTTATGACATCGGATTTGTCTTGTCCCCAAAATTCAGATCACTGTCATGAGATTTATTGCCCGTTTGCATGGTTTATTAGCGTTTACAACGGTCCCATCAAATCGGATTGTCACATGGGTTATAAACTTTAAAGCCCAACTACATGTAGTGACAAGACCTAAAATCAATCGAAGCATGGGTGTCCTTTGTGGAGTTTAATCACATTTTTTTTTGACATGGTTGAGTAAGTCGCTATTTAAAAAGGACGTCCTAGAAATTCCTTCATTAAATTGACTCCCCCACCCCCAGTCCACATAGTGTCCATTTTAGTCCAGAAACTCCCCCTCTTGAAGACGTTCTTTTTGAATGGCCCCTTCAAATAAAGTAGAATAAGGTGTCTTACCGTAAGTTCCTGAATCGTGATTGAATTCGCGGAATATAGGCACAGTTTCTCGCCACTTATTGGTTTATTGTCCTTCATTTTGGAGGCCAGAAATAAACAAACGGCCCCTAGTAATTGCAGTTGTGTCCGATGTATATTGACCACGGATAAAAACCTGTCTAGATAGTTCATGGCGAGCGAAAACACCCCTTCTTGGCAATGCTGATCTTCGCAGACCTATATAAAGAAAAAAAACATAAAATAAACATTAGATCCTTAATGATGTGTTAGGTGTAAAAACAAAGCAAGTCTCTTATATATTCTGTCAGACACCCTGTATATGAAAGGAGCGCCTGTGTTTTCACTATAGTTTTTGACCTTTGGAACTGGAAACTACGTATGCAAACATAGATTCCCTAATCTGGGAACTCTTTGATTTTGCCGAAATTTGAGTTTGACTCCATGGCAGGATGGTATTTTCATTCAAACTTTTTGTCTGGTGCACTAATGGCCAATTCAATATCCAGCTGGTTTAAATGTTAATTCATTCAATGTTTTCATTCAGAAAAGCTTTTATTGAATGAAAAAGTATTTCAGGAGGTTAGGGTAGAGTTAAATTTCTGGAAAGCTGTTATTAAGAATATGTTAACTATACCACAAATGGTCTTATCTAGGACTATCATGTGCATTGTTGCAGTTAAAAGGCCTATATCAGCAACATTTAAAAATGTTTAATCGTTACCTCTAATTGACAGCTTGTTAATTGGGGATAATGAAATTTTCATCTTAGTGTTATTTGCACATTTGTTTTCACACAGAGATTGCAGTGGCATTGTTCTTTTTTATTTAGTTTGTGCAATTAGGCCTAATTTCCACTTATGTTTTTCCATGAAGGATTTAGGCTTATTTAACGAGGCTGCATGCACGGGAATCACCGTTGCAGTCACGGGGTGTGAGTTAAGTTAACCGGCATTGAAACTAAGCCACGCGCCCGGGCAAAAGTCAACAGTGTGTATAAATTGAAAACTTATTAATCATAAAATGTGTTCAAACATAAAAATTGAATGTGAATATACAAAGTTGTTTTTGGTGTCTGTGAATACAAATATTAATTTGTCTAAAATACACAATACACATTCATGTAACAAAATGCACAGAAGTACTATAATGTTTGTATTCTAAATACGTTTTTATGGTAATTTTATAGAATTTTTTTATGATAAAATGATACATAAAGGGGCATAAATAAAATAATGTGAACATATTTTGAACACAATTGTGTGTTGCCAACCAGTAATTTTAATATCCTGTAAACCTAGCAATTACTTCTATTATTACTTTAAAAATAACATTTGTGCACAACAATAATTTTATATGAATTTTTAGATAATAAAATAATACATAAATGGCTATAGACAAAATAAAGTGAACACTTGTCACATTTTATACATTTTGGGATTGTATACCATGATATTAATTTTCATGTCAATCCAACACAATGTCTTAAGTGTCCATTAATAATAGAAGAACATTGTGTGTTGCCAACTGTAGTCATTTTAATGTCCTGTAAACCTTACTTCTAGTATTAGGAATAACATTTATGCAACAAAATAGAAAAATTCACACAAATTTACAATGATTATATTTTTATTAATAATTTAATGATTTTTGAGTTAAATAACAAAATAAGACAGAATAGGGTGAACATTTGAAACATTTTGGAATTTTACACCATGCTCTCAATTTCCATGTCAATCCACCACAATGTCTTAAGTGTATAAACAAACAGAAGAAGAACATTGTGTTGCCAACTGAAATACTGTAATTAAAATTAACATTGTCCATCCCCCCCCCCAAACTTCAATATCGTATAGTATATTTATTAGAATTTTTTTAGTCTGGTAAACATATGTCCCAAGGGGATAACCCTACCAAATATGTCCATCCACCTGTCACACAGACCGACCTGACTAGTCAGGTGCGTCTGCCCGGGCAAGGACAGAAAAACCAACCACCCATGACGACATAGTCAAAATTTTGACTGTGTGCCAAAACCATCGGTTCATCGCCCCATCGTCCTCAAAGCTTAACCCGAGTAAGGGCCTAAGTAACAAGCTAGCTTAAGCAAGCACTTACTTCGAGCATCCACGCGGCCACCATGCCTCGCATGCGGGGCTTGACGTCCGTTTGCACGCACTTAAAGTAGGATGAGGAGATAAGGCATCGGTCCTCTGAATTGAGCAAATTTTTTAGAACCCGGTTGTCATCGTAGAGGACCGGGTCCGCGTAGGCCCGGGTGAAACACTCGCCGTCCTCGTTCTGGGGGACCTCGAGGCACAGCAGTTGGTGGTCGATGGTGGACATTTTTCCAAGAATTTTTCTTTTTTTTTTGGTTTGCAAAATTTATTTTTGTTTACTTTGGCGACCACCGTTTGCAAGGAGGATCAGGTCCGCCGCATCGCACCCTTCAGCAAGCTCGTGGAGTATCCATTTGTCGTCCTTGTTGGTCCGTGTTTCGGACGTTAAAACTTTTTGAGAATGTATTAAGAGTAAAAAAAAGACGAAATGTTGCACTTGACACAAGAGCGACTTGTTGCGAGGACCGTGCTGATGTGCGGACTGACTAATAACCCTGGCGAGCTGGGACTTGCAAGGGAGGAACCTAAACGGCGCAGTTGCAGCTTGGCGAAATTTTAGTGGCTGCCCGGGCTTGAAGAAAGAGGGCGGGTCCGGAGAAATCTCTCTTCAATGAAAAATTTTCGCTTTTTTCGACTTGCATGCATACATGTTTACAAACGGGGGAACCTCTTGAGGGACTACAGGTGGCAACGCATGTGTACGCGTATTAGGTGGGATGGTGGATCAGGTGGAACTTGTATACAAGGTGGATGATCAGGTGGAACATGTATGCAAGGTGGATGATCAGGTGGAACTGGAACTGTATTTGTGATTATGTCTAATTGACAAATACAGTGGAACCCCGATTCTACGTTTTTCATAGGACCAGGGGTAAAAAACGTACGAAACGAGAAAACGTTAAATCGGGGTTACAAATAATTTAAGGATATTGTTCAAAAATTGATTATTTTTCACATTCCC
>JAQGBW010001674.1:0-24042 GCA_034698625.1 Julus scanicus | reverse complement strand
ATTTTGGTGTCACCCCTTGTGATGGTGTCACCCGGTGCGGTCCGCACCCCCCGCACCCCCCTAGTGCCGCCACTGGAGGAGGGCACGGTTCTACCGCAACGCAATATTTTGGAAACACCCCCCTAACTCCAGCCGGATCACACGTGTTGGCAACTTGTATAATTCACTGTGATATAGCTGTGCATGCAACGTGCCCTCTTAATTTGATTTGATTTATGCATTTTTCTCACTTGGCCCGTATACTGTTTGAATTTCATATTTTTCATTATGAGGCATGCATATAGGCCTCTGCGCGTGTAAATAGATATGGAAAAGTTCTCCACGACGAGAATAAGGTTTCCAGGCCTCCATATTTTGAAGAATTTTTTAGCATATTTAGTAAGCTTATTATATATGGAATATTCTATCATCCTGAATATTTATCTTGTAATCTGCATACACGGGCCATGTCGTGTCGTGCCGTGCATGAAACTTCCAAAAAAATGTTATGCAAGGATCAGACGTATATTGCATGATTTTTCCAAGATATGAAAAATCTGGAATTATTGATAGAATTTGAGTTGCTTGCATGAGAATTAGCTGGTTACTGCGCAAAATATAAGAATGCCTGAAAAACCATCATATAAATAAATTTATCGCACTAATCACATCTTTGGATATACAAAATTATGACAGTATTGGCTGCTCCAACACTTTTCTGCATAATTTTAAATAAAATAAAATAACATTTTTACATGTGTTTCTGTATACCAGAAAAGGATGAAAATTAAATAAATTATGAGGTTGACATTAAAAAAAACCCATTGCATGTGAACTTGTGAAGCTTCCTAACAATCAATTATAAATATTTAGTGATGTTATTCAAAGATTAGCAAAGGTGTAAATTATCTACAAAAATGCTAACCTTGTTGAAAACTTGTACAGCAAGGAATTAAAAGAGTCCATTGTGCCCTTATTCAAATCCATCCTAATTATGCCATTCTATAATGATTTTTCTCTTAAATGACATGTCTCACACGTTCTAAAGCTGTTTGTGCATTATAAATGATGCAAGGAAATGACCCAACAACCCTCATAGTTTCTGCATGAGAAAAAATCTTCCCCAGTCGTTTAATTAACATTTCAGAAATCTTTATGCGTTATCATTTGATTGAAATACGCCATGAAACACGTGTATGAAAAAATTATACCCAGTGACAGTATATGATATGATTTTTTTTGTGCATTTGCTTACTCCATCCCTTCGCTGCCTGCATGGTAATCCTTTATCTCACATGAGGCAGCATCCATAAATACTGCACAGCAATGCCACATATGCTTCATCAAATGCCCCCCAATTGGGCATTCAATTTTTCATTATGAGATGTTTCTTGACGGTCAAAGGAGATGGATTATACGGAAATTCTTTCTTGTCATCCAAATTTCAATTTTTAATTCTTCAAGCACATGTACACTGTGCGACGTTAATAGATTGTAAAGGGCAACCCATGACGTTGACAAGCTATCATGAATCTTGTGTACGAAAGCACATTTCGTGCATTTTTAGTCACTGTTTAGGAAAAGGGTCCACAACTATATTTTAACTGTAAAGAAGTTTGTACACATGGTTGTGCACTATATTATGTTTGTTTCATCTCCATAAGCCATATCACTGATTGGAATTGACCAGGACACCATCTGACTGAAAAATGCAAGTTTTGTCTCCATTGAAGATGCCCTTTATATAAATAGCCCTCATGGAAGAACATATAGGGCCAGAGGGATTCATTCAGAAAGTACTTTCAAATCATTCATACAGAGTAAACAGTTACTGGCTTGGCATACATGGACATTGTCATCGCATTATGGCGATAAGACCTAATAATAAGAGGGATGAGCCCAAATGCTAATGAAATTAGTAAATCCTATAGAAAGTTCTATGGACCTTCTATCTCAATGAGTTTCATTCATATAGCATATCTGGAGGGACATCTGTTAAAATATAAGTCATTTTATCTCATTTGTGGATAGCGTGAACGAGTACACCAATGAACATCATAGTTGATGGATGACCCACAATTCAAAGATTTCAACTCTTACAATATACCTATCTTTTGTATTGGAAATGCCAGAAATAGATAAAATGGATTCTGTGAAAGAATAATGTCCGGTATATGAACAGGATGCAGTTGTACCAATATATCAATGCTATAACCAATACTGTTCAAAGTTAGAAAATTAATGGACTTGAAAAATCTCATTCCGAAAATGCAATTTCACTGTTCTTTTAATAAAATAACAAAAAAAATTCCTATTGAGAAATTTGTGGAAATGCTTGAAGAGACATTTGCCCTATTATGCAATTTTTGGCACCAAACATATTTTTTAAATATGATTCCAAAAATATTCAAAGAGCTATAGTCGTATTTTATCATTTTTTTATACTGTATATACATGAGCGATAAAATTGACTATGGCTCAGGTTTATTACTGCAAAATTCAGGCTGGATTAAATCAACCAAGTCATTAAAACTAAGACTTGGTACCCAAAAGGTACAATCCTACAATACCAATTATATATTGTAAGCTGTACTTGTTATTTTTACGGTGTTTCAAAGGTGCCATAGAGAAATCGAAGGAAGTAACTGTGTGAGGGCATTATGGACCACGTTAAATTCTGTCCAAGACTTGAATCTATCCTTTTGTGAAATAACGTGTAATCATTTTCCACAGGAAGCCACTGTCAGCAGTGATCATGGGGCTGCCTGAATGAGGCACAGCAAGCAAGGACCGCCTGCTGTCAAAGCCCTTTGTCGGGCAAGGTGTGCTCCAAAGGAGGACCCCCGATTGCTAATTTTGGGGTTCAATAACAGGCGGTGGATATGAATGCTTAAAAGATGCATAAACGGTGTTGGCTCTTTTTGGAAAAAAAAATACTGGCTGTGTGTGGGGTCAAGGGGTGTGACAATGTGACCACGGGGATCATAGGGATCGACTCCTCCCATGGAATCGAATGCTCGACAGGGTGACTTATTTGCCTTCATAAACTAATCATTCAACAGTGCTGAATCGTATGAACGAGTATTCTTAAACCTATTTTATTTTTACCCTAAGTTTCTTGTAAAAATTTGTTTCAGAAAATATGAACTATTTTAAAAAAATTCGCAATATGCATACTTATAAATTATTTTGTTAGTAATAATAGATAGGTTATTGTATATGCATGACATTGCTCATAAATTTAGTCAATGGTTCCCCTTGCAGGCTGATATTGTCGAGGTTTAGACCACCATGCCGACAACCCACTTCGCCGACATTCATTCCCATTATAGAATATAATATTTATTAGAATGTTATTTGAATCCAGTTTTTGTCTAGCCTTCCTTAACCCAAGCTAACTAAATTATTCGGCGAAGTCGCCTCATGTCGGCGAAGTGGGTTGTCGGCAAAGTTGGGCGAATCCATTCTCCTTCTTTTATTACGCTACATTCCAACCTGGATTCAGATTTGAACAATGGTTGTTTGTTTGACCCGTGCCCTAACAATGCAACACGGTTTGCAAATATTCGCAATTAAGCCATTATACCCCGTCGTTTATATAATTGATCCTGGTTTTTCAATTCCGGACCTCTATTGTAATAATATCCGGATGTGTACATGTGTGTGCTGCGTTTAGTTCCAGTGAGTGGATTTATTTGCTTTTTTCAGAGGTATATAGAAAGTGCATGGAGGGATGGCGAATAGGGGCTTGCAAGTCTCTTTTGGGACCCCTTGAAATTTCAAGGGTCCTTCATTCTTGCCATTTCGCTCAAATCTTGCTTCTCTAAATAACGTAATCTCTTTCTCTCTCGCTCTTCCGCCTATACGTGTATTGACCTTACGTATATTTAGGAGGGATACTATAAACAGGGATCATGCAGAACTGGAGTTATATACAGGGAATGGAACCCAAATGGAACAGTTGGTCCACTTGGAACGGGTCCTCGTGTTCACTCCCCCCTTCGTCAAAGGGACATAATGGGAAACAAACTTCTTTTTAATGCCAGGCAAAATTAGGTAAACGCCATGTGTCGTCCTGCATTAATCGCACCAACATACATAATCATAATAACAATGCCGAAATAATATTAATCATAATCGGTGATGCGTAAGGCTGATGGAGCGATCAACAACGGATTAGAAACAAAGGGGTCCTCGTTGTGTTTGAATATCAGCTTATAAAGTCCCTTTCACTTATTCGGCCACGGAAAACCAGTGATTTGACCCTTGCATTTGCACTATCTTTTCTTTTAATTAATAGCCCAATGCGCTTATCTTTATGACCTCGCGAGTATTGAAGAGAGCTAGCGCATGCGCACATACATTCTATCCAAGTCGGTTTTCAATCGGTTGAGATCTATTCCGTAACTTACCCTATTGATTAAATTAACGGAATCTACGTTTAAAACTGATGTAGTTACTTCAGGGAGTCCAGTAAATATGCTGGATGTTTCTATACATTTTCAAAGACCACTCCAATGACTAACTAGTGCAATATTTGTCAAACTAATCTGGAAATTCGTTTGTAGAGAATTTGAAAAAAATAGGGTTTTTTTGGGGTTTTTTATATACAAATTTTCAGATTAACATAAATTGTCCGACGCTGACACAAAATTCCAGCATAAACTGGTGTTCAGCACGGATTTAAAGCACATTTCTCGACTTGCAAAGATACTGGTCACCTTTACTTAATTGACTTCATTACAAAAACAAGTCCATATATGGCACCTTAAAAAGTTTTAAACTTTTTAGTCGCAGGTACTGTATCATGCACACGAAATATTTGAATACACCATTATTTAAAAATACTATGTCTTCCAAGTCTACATTTTAAATATTCTGGTATATTGGCTCTCAAGCTTGAGCCTACAAAGACCATTTACTATTTCAAAAATTGCAAAAGACCCACAGGAGCTTATATCGATATTTACCATAACCAAAATAATTAAAAATGAGAACATTTATTTCAAATTTTAACACATTGTATTTATGTTAATATTTTTTTTATAAAAATGTATTTTTGACCTCGCCATAGTTTTAGAAACACAGCATAACATGCATTTATTTTGCACAATATCGTGTCGTAAAATATTTTGCAGGATGTAAGCAAATTATTAATATTAGTTTTTTTGTGTTCAAAATTCCCAACATTGCGTTCTCGTAACATTTTTGAGAATTCTGACTTGCATACACATTTAGGATGGAATTCCTGGATGACGAATGAGGGGACGGAAGGAGAGGGTGCTGTAGAGTAAAGGGAATCCCCTTTTATTAAGTGTGAATCTGTGATCGGTAGGGAGTGAGAATGCAATTTGTGAGCAAATTTTTCACACTTTCAGCGCTGATTAACATAATTTAATCAGACACGTGATAAGTGTCAATTTGTGGCTGCTTCCAAATATTAATTCAAGTATTTGATACGGCCCAATGCTGGAAACTCCATCGTCGAGGAGGATCCGTTACGAATCCATCAATTTGATGTGAAAGACATTTCAAAGCAATGGACCCCCACTAATGAAATCTTTTGATTGGATGAACTCCACTAGAGCACACCGCACACAGAAGTATCCATAGGGGTTGAATGTATAAAAAAAAAGATTTATGGGGGAGTTGGTGGGGGTAAAGGAAAATGATGGTGAAAAAGACACGTTTTGGCTGATGGGCTAATTGACCGGTAGCAGGCCCAATGAATCATAGGACATAAAGCGAGATTGTTAAAGGGTGGGGGGGGGGGTGAGAGGGTGAAGAAGAAGTAGATTGAGAAAATGTGGGGGTGATGTCAGACGGATTCGCTGAATCAGAATGAAAAGATTCCTTTATTGATTTGTTGTCACTTTTATTATCCAGTGCAGGAGTCACGGCGTACAGTGTAGGTGGTGCCACAGACGGTTAATTTTAATTAATTCGGTTTTAATTTTTGCATTCCTTCATGCTGCATTTCCGTCAAGAATTTCTTTCAAATTTTCTTTTTTTCATCGCAGCATTGTGGCCCATATTCCAAATGCGAAATGAATATTAGTTTTAGAATGCGGCCATAATGCGGTTTTATGGTTCCCAAATGATAGCGGAATTGAGCTTGTGGTATGCAGTTTTTAGTTAGCGAAAAATAAAAAACCTCCTAACGACAAAAGGACGTTGGCAAATTTTCATTGGAAATCATGTCTTACTTCTCCCACTTAACCTGGTCTTGCATCTTGTTGGGACAGACACTTCCCCTAAGAATCACCACCATGCTTAAATCTGAGTTCAATCTCGGTGTTTGAACTCTTTAAAGTATGGATTCGTTCCAATGTTACGCCAAGGGACTTTCTCAAAGTACAAGATGCATTTCCCAAATCCTTAACAAGATCAACTCTTCCAATATCCTGTGCCTTCCGTATAATGGAACCTGTTAAAATTATATTTCCATGGTGAATATAAGGGGGTGAAGTTATCGAACCTCATTCCAGCGACATTTTTCCGATTCTACATGCATAAAGCCTCGTTGCTGTATATCAGAAAATCATGAAATAATGAAGGAAGTTTCACGAAATGTAGAACCAAATTACTGTAAAAAATGGAACCTCCTCAGTGAATAGATGGGACTCAATGGACCACATTATTAGCACAACCATACCTCATTCCAGCGTCTTAAAGTGGAAGTTTTCGTTGCTTTACGTTAAGTTTATAACATACCGTGCAACATATAAAAATTTATGAAATTTTGGAATAAATTTCATGAAATATACAAGGAAATAATTTAAAATTATGGTAGCATCTGCTTAAATACCACAGTGTATTTCAACAATGTTTCAGTCCACGACACACATGAAATACAGAAAATGAAAATCTGTAAATGAAAATCAATTAATGAATCAAAATTTTCGCGGCACACCTAAGGACCCTTGGTGGCACATCGGTTGAAAACACTGCTCCATATATATATACTCTAGTTTTTACTCAAGATTTTCACATCACTTTGCTTATTCTGGTGAATTCCTGCTATAACTAAAGTTTTTTCCTATTATGCCATTAAAGTAGTTAGTCTTCTGCTTTTTTATTTGGTATCTGCAATGCAAATGTAGACTATATTATCCACTCGAATTCCACAACTGCATCACGCATGCACATCTTCTATTTTAGACACGTATTTTAATGAAAACATGTCTCCTAGAACTGGCACAGGGCCTGTGTACAAAATGTATTTACTTCTTTGATGAGCTGACAAACAGTTTTCTGGAGATTGTTTAATTTCGCTCGGAAAGCTCCTCATTAGACGTAGCGCAAATGATGGCGGTTCGTTTCTCAACATGAACCCCTCGATCCCATTGCCATTCCGACGCCCCTTACCCTGTTCCATCAATCCCCCTCTCCTTAAATAATGGTGTAATGGGAGAAAATAATCTACGCCTTCTGCCAATCTCCAACTGAAACATTGATTTCCAATTGAGCGAGAAAATGCTACGAGATTGCGAGAGAGGCATTTATTTATAGGGGATGTTTAGCTTGTATCTCGGAAACAATCGGACGACATTGGAGGTGGACTATTGTTTGGGGGCGACAAGTAAGGGCTTGGTGTTTGTCACGCATAAGAATTAGAATTGTGCTGCAAGAGAAATCGTGAAGAATTCAATGTGCATACTTGAAAATTACAAATAAAATCAGAATAAAGAGAGGAATGCTCATGAATGCACCAGGAAACCAGCTATAGCTTTTTCTCAAGAAATTAGCTATATTTTTTAAAGAAAAGATTCAAAACAATTTAAGGCCAAAGTAATCTCTCTCTTAGTACTTACTTGGAATGTTATCGAATTGTGACTAGAAAATTCATTTGTAATTTAACATTCCAACAAAATTGTATAACAATTGATTGTCTTGGTTAAAGATTATTCTTGATATGGCTAGACCAGAAATTAGACATACTATATGAACTTATAACATCAGTTGTATGGTTATAAATTCCAAGGATTATCCATATATGAACTTGTATGACTATGTTTCTGTGAAAAACTCAAGCTGGGATACACAGTGGCTTCTGTGAAATTCTCCACAAGAGTGCCAGCACTGTATACATGTTCGGTCAAATAATGTATATAGATTTATACAGTGCTGGCACTCTTGTGGGGAATTTCACAGCAGCCACTGTGTATCCCAGCTTGAGTTTTTCACTTGAGAAGATTACGGTGTTCCATTGTTTCAAGGTCCACCTGGAATGTTTTTTGGCTCATTCCACATGTGCCTAGCGTTTTCATTTGTTAATCAAAGGTTTTTTAATGGACGATACGCACGCAGGCCATTTTCGCCAAATGACGTCTTATACGGTTCTCGCATATGCATTTGTGTCCATTGATGATTTCCAATCATCTGCCAATGTTTTTGAAGAATTAAATTGATTCTTGAGGTAAAGTCGTTTCAAAACAACATCTGCTATGGAGGAGGATATTAATTTTATGCCATCATGGCCCTTTTGTGGACCATTGCAATCACCAGTACCCTCTTGGCTATTCCAGTCATTGTTGACTGACTCACTGTCACGACTCACTAGCACAAACATTTGCAGGTATTTTTCGGCGTGGAAAAACTTTCCTTCAGTAACAAAATTATTTGGAATCGTTTTCATATGCTGAACGAGATTTTGACGCCATTTTCAACATACAAAACGTGCCAAATATTACAATTTTAAAAAACAAGGGCTTAACCACTTCTGGGTGGAAAAAAAACCGCCGTACAACAAAAAATGTATACCAGGAGCATTTGTATGTATTTCGGTAGTTTTAGTTTTTGGTTTAGCTACGTCCAAAAATCAGGATCATTGTGTTCTTATAAATTATTTTATAATTATGCTGCCAAAACATGACAGTAAATGTGTGAAAAGGAATTTTTGTCCTCTTTTTATGTAATAGCTTGTCCAGCACTGTATAATATATGATTTCAACTTCAGCATGGCATCCCTGACTTACATGTATGCGGTTCATACATATATGGTATCTCGAAGTCTGAGACTAGCCTATTAATATGGCAATTCAAAATATTATGGTTCATAATGTCTATTTAAGGCCATTCAGTGGTTAAATATAGTCCATATATGGCTAAATATGACATATTCCAGTATTAATTTTATGCCATCATGGCCCTTTTGTGGACCATTGCAATCACCAGTACCCTCTTGGATATTCCAGTCATTGTTGACTGACTCACTTAGTGATATAGTCCATATATGGCTAAATATGACATATTCCAGTAACATGTCCATATATACTGCAGTTTTTCCATCGGCATGATGAAAAGAAAATGTTTATAGGCATCAGATTTGTATTCAGCTCTCAAAATACGTATTTGTAGATCTTTGATTAAATTTACTCTGAATTTGTCATATGACAGGTCGATTTTAACAGTGGTTGACAACATAAAGTACCATATCTTATCACGTTGGAAACAAGAAGACCATTTTGAATTTTTATGCAATCTCCTTTTTATGCTGTATATTTGATCGAAATTTTGTTGAAATTTCGTTTATCAATCCACCTTAAACTGTCATTAGAACTACTCAAAATGTATCTTAAAATCTCATTGTCATTTATTCAATATACAGTATATGAACATAATAGATTCTTGGTATTCTGTATATATTTTTCAAGTAATGTGCAACACAATTATTGTTGTCACTTCTGATCTATAGATCTGATTTTTAGTTTATTAAGTTGTGAGTATACTCACAACTTAATAAACTAAAAATTAGATATGATAGGTATTATAACACGAGGAGTTAATTAGTGGTTAAAGATTAGTTTTCGAAAACTTTTCGAGTGTTTATGGTATAATTTTTAATATAAGTTTTCATTATTGAAGTGAATGAAATGATCAGGAATCCACTCATATATAACTCAAACATGAAAAAAGTTGTCATTAAGGATAATGAGACAGAAGACATCGCAGAAAAGTAGTTTTGCACTATATGACAGACGTGAAATCATTTTTTCAAGTAGTTACTAATTGTAATAATAATGGTCATTAATAGATTCCCAGAATTGAAACAGTTGATTTTACAACTTCCATAGTGTGAAACTGCTTCTCCGTATATACAAACTAGCCTTCTGTTCTAGTGCATCTTTATTGCAGTTATGTTGATAACAGCTTGTCAAGCAAGGAAGTTAATGATTTCAATATGCTTTCAATTTGAAGAAACAATGTAGACAAAAAATAACTCTTTACAAAAGCTTGACAAATTTTATGATACCCTGTGCCTCCCTCTTGAAGAGTTTGGCATTTTTTGGAAGACATAGTTAGTGTTGGCAGAGATAGGGATGCAATGGCACATTATAGCTACATGAGTTTAAGTTTAAATTTAGGCATTTTTTTATTATTAAAGGCTTCCGTG
Source organism: Julus scanicus (assembly GCA_034698625.1). Lineage (NCBI taxonomy): Eukaryota > Metazoa > Arthropoda > Diplopoda > Julida > Julidae > Julus > Julus scanicus. The sequence goes on along the minus strand of JAQGBW010001674.1, from coordinate 13,667 downwards.
CATGTTTGAGGGGTGAGCCTTGGTTTGAAGCAGAAAAACTGAAAATCAACTCTTCTTTTCGCAAATGTTTTGAAGGCTGTGCTAAGATTAAAAATACGTTGAACGAAAAGCCACTAATGTTTATTCAGTGTTGGCAAAATACAAGTTGACAAGAGATAGGCTTAAATGTGTGGGTTGAACACTCGCCCACCAAACCCTCCTTCATGGGTTCTAAACCAGGGTTGATTTAAGCGAGAAAATCCCCGCGCTGAATAGATGCTCATGAACTGCATTGTCAGATTGAAACACGTGTGACCAACTCATCTTGATCCACTTTGATCCCAAACATGGGGATAATTTAATGCTCAATGGGATTTTCGCTTTGGCTTTTAATAATTATTGCAGCTGTTGGCATAAATATCGATTTCAAAAAGCGGAGAAAAAAAAAACCGTCTCTATAAGCTCTTGCTCAGAATTGAGACACCCACCATCTACAAAACGAAAATTTGGCAACATATACCCCGAACTTCATGCATACTCGGTTAAATGAATTTATTTTTTAATCATCTGCATATTGTTTAAAATTAACAACTATAGCTCTTTAATAATGAAAACTATATGATAATACTAAATTATCCTTGTTCCGGTTCAGCGCCTCCTGGTGGTTTATGAGTTTTTTGCGTGGAATTTTGCAATATGGCCGTGCTCTTTTACAACAGAAGTGGTCATTTCATCTACATTGCTAAAAGCAGATTTTCACGTTCTGCAACGTTTTTTTAGAAATTCGGTAGAAAAGATTATTTAATAAGTAAACGTAAGTAAACTGTAACATGTCTAAATCCCGGATTTATGAATATTTATTGTTGTTTAAATAGCTTTACACTGTAACCATAAGCTGAAATACTGTATGTGTTGAAGGCTCTTAATTCACTGGTTTCCGAATACGAAATTGTTGTTGTGCATAGATGATACTAGACATGCATCTAGATCATCTCTTAATTTGTTAAAAACTTCTTGGTATAAATACGTTCAGCCTCGTGTCTCACCATAGTCCCAATTTCATTTTTCATTTTTTTTTTTACTTTCCGTTATAGAGGTCGCCATGTGCATAAACAATGTCTTGTCATCCATCAATTTCCGTGACTGGTTTTGACAATCTCCACTCCTTCAGTCGTGTTTCTAAGTCTGTTGGTGGTATTTAGGGACTCGGTTACATGTATACATGCATGTTATAATATTATGTTCATTTGAAATTTGTGCCAACCCGTGCGTGTTTTAACATTATCCGCCAAAGATAAAACAAGCTGCTTATTACGTTTAGGATGGATTACAACAAGCGTCAGATTTGCATCTCTATGTACTTTGTACTCTATGTTGACTGCTAAATATATTTAATGCAGCTGCTGACAAACGTGCGTATAGATCATCTCTTTTGCCTTAAGCACAGTACTTACACCACCTCGTGTGGCGTCAACTAGCTGGTAGGTGGCGTTGCGTACCATCGCTAAGTAAATCTGGAGTAATTACACAAGTGTTCATTTATTCAATAATCATGATGATATGGATCCGAATAGTCATGCTGAAGGATCAAGGATATGTACACTTAACTTATTGTAAGATATATTGAAAATACCATTACGGAAGTGTAGTGAAATTTTTGCTATAGAAACATATTTTAACACAATATTGAATATTCCCCTATTATACACTCACTACAAATTATCCCACCAGATTCTCATTTGGTAAGAACAGTTACAATATGTCAAAGAATTCTTAGGGACATGATGTGTTTGTGTATTGCATCCTGAATTTATGAAATTATGATGTGCAACATGTTTGTTGTAATGTACGTAAACTAAGAGCATTTACGTTTCTTTAAGAATTCTTGCGAAATTTCCATGTTCTACACATATGGACTTTGAAATTCTGTAAGTGTTCTCAGGCATACTCTGACCCAATACATGTTGAAAATATCATGATGGAGTTGCATTGACATTCGTGCTAGAATTCCCTATTTTACACTCAATTACAAATTATCAAAAATTATGTATTTTTAGAATGTCATATACTTTCGGATTCAAATCTGTACTGAAATATTACCATGGTAAGAGAAAATTTATGCAGTTCCATATGTTTACAAGCTTCAATTTCGGTAATGCATTCAACACATATTTTTTTACTGTTGTAATAAGTAGAAAAATATATTCCTATCCCATCCTTGACCAACCACGGCGTAAGAAAAACACGTGCACATTACTCATGGTGTGCGGCAGAAACAGAACCCATAGCTTATGAATGTTTGAAAGTGAAAGTAGACTAAATACGAGGACTGAATTTTCTCTTCGAAACCAAAACGGCTGAGCCGACAAACGCCATATTGTGCCATCGGAAGTATTAAATATTTGTAAAAGTTTGTTTAAGCGCTGAAATAACTGGAGGCCGACGTGGCGCCACGGTCGCCTCAATCTGTTCATTCTTCAGCGCTAAGAGTTGATCATAAAATGACAGAAGAAATAAACAACAAGTCCTCATTGCTTTTTTTTCTGCTATTCATGTGCTGGACCGAATGAAAGTCTCCTAATGCACGGGAAGAAATTGTTCTGTAAACGTTGGATTAAATATTTACACAAGGGCGTCACGTTGTATTCGTTGGAGGAAATGATGGAACCCGAGTGCAACATCAGAAAACCCGATTCTTGAAACTGAATTCGATTCAGGAAATAGGCCTAAAGCCATCCAAACTTCCAATTTGTCATACAGTTTAACATATATTATTTGAAGATGAGCTATTTTACCGGTTCACTATTGGGAAAAAAAAATTATCTAAAATCAAGTGAGAAGTACAATATAATATTGACGTGTGGCTATTCTAAACGCTATATACGTCAGATAATTTTCGATTTTCATAAATAAAACTGTAAAAAAGTATGTTTAAGTCAGTGGTGTTCAAACTGGGTTCAGAGGAACCCTGGTTTTCCACAGAGCATTTTCAAGGGTTCAGCAGAATAATGTTTAAAGACCACTGGTTTATGTCATCGAAAGTTGGTATACACGTGACTATTATACACAAATGATGTCCATTTTTATAGGATTGTGTCAAATTGGTGTATAACACTAATTATATGATAAAAATCAAAATGTGCAAAACCATTCGTGAAGAGTGATGTATATAGGAGTAAGACAAGCATTTCATTAAAGACGTTTTGGTGGAACTTCAATGTGCAATGTCTTGAAAGAAAGGAAAAAAACACCGAGCAAAGGGCTCCACAAAGCCGAAGCCATTAGTGAAAACGAAGCCATCAGTTTTCTGAATGAGTTTAGCAGACAGACATTTTTCTGTAATCGACGTTAAATTTAGCAAACAGGCTGCTGACAAAAGGGATTCGTCTACCCACCCTCATAGCTCAGTGCAGTGAATAGGTTTAACTTAACAGTATATTTCTGTGGAAAAGAATTATAATTATTAGTATAAAATTGTCGTGTCTTACTTTAAATCGCATGATAGTCATTGGACGTCCCTGTGAATCTAGTACGTTGTGATCCCACAGAAGACGCTGCAAGAAATTCTCCATTGCAGTGATAGAAATGCAACCATCAATTTCAAACGTCACTGTTTTCACTTCCTGAAAATATGCCAAAATGCAAAACTTAGTAAATTAATAATTCCCCTACATTCTCTATATACTCTCTAATAATTCTCTATAGAAATAACGTTACATGAATAATGTATTCATATTAACCACATGTTACTATCCTTTTAAAATTAAGTAGACAAGCTACTTATGGCGCAATGTATGAAATTTAAAAAAAAATATTCGTTATTGATTTTCATGCTGAAAAGTTTTGAATATTTATGAAATTTGTCTAAAATCATGGTTACAGGATATATTGCCATTGTAAAAGGATTAACACACACTGTACTCGTATGACCGTATATAAGACTCGTATGACCCCTAATGGACAGAAAACTGTTTTCGAAAATTGAAACAGACAATGAACTTTACAAATAATATTTGATAAGTACATCTCGTGATGATATTATGACTTAGATGGTGAATGAATACTATACAGTGCAAATGTCTTAACTAAACATTTTAACCTTGATACAACATTCAAATTAAACTCTGCCCGTTCAATGAAAAAACAACAACTTATATCCACTAGGTGGTGAAATAACATTACTATTGAAGGGGATACTTTTATGCCCATTGTTTGTTCAGCAATTTATTTATGTTTTATTTCATTTTTTAAGACCTGAAGATGGTTATACCAGAGTCAAAAATGTTACTAATACAAGCGTAGTCACGAAATTGATTTCATCCTAGCTGAAAACCTATTTGCATAAAAGTTATGTAAATAGGCATGTGCGCATGAGCATCTATAGCAGATAATGATAGTTAAGTGTATTTACTTTACTGTAGATACAAGCAAAATCATCCCAATCTGCTTTTCAGATAAGATGAAATCTTAAGATTGGAGACGCCAGGGACAACTGCAAATTTTCTATAATTTCCATCAATTAGTGTCTGGTTTGAAGCTGCCCACAATCAACTCAATAATTTCCGAAGACGTACATGTACATAAATCAGAATACTGATTTTAAGTAGAAGTTTAAAAGTCACGTATAGGGTTTTATTTTCATGCTGCAGATATCCGATGCCATCATACCAAAGGTATTTTCCGAAATGGTCATGTTTATTGAATGCCGTTAACAAAAGCGAGAGAATGCTTTTCTCAACGGGGTTCCTTCCAAAAATTTGCTCAGCGCAAACACTGGAAGACCTCAAATGGCCACTTCTCAAATCTCCATAAACAAGTCCGAGCCATAGGCCTAAACGACCTCCCGAGGGGGTGCAAACCCTTGAGGGAAGATATATGGGACTGCAATCAAACATTCCTTTCAAGATGAAAACTTAAGCGATGGATGATTTTCGCAAATAGCCACGCGTGCGCATTCGTCTTTTCCTACCGATAAATATATTTACCATTAACATATTTGGCAAATAGCAAACGAAGTATAGAACGAACCGCACAATGCATCCATTTTTAAAAATGAATCGTCTTGGTCATATTGCACCATTTATGAACGCCAGAATCTCGACAATGTGGACCTCGATTTTTTGGATTCAGCCATATTTGCTTTGAAAGGAATGGTTGATATGAATCAAATTGAAATGTGCATTACATAGTTGGATCCACTTGCTTAAAAATCTGAGCATTTCCTCTATAGCACGAGAGAACATGTTTAGTTTTGTAATATAGTGTTATCAATTTAATTATTATTTTCTAGCATAAAATGTCACAAATTGTATTTACTAAATTCTAAGCGCATATACATTGAGTACCAGATTTCAGTATTAGGTATATGGTCACTAATCGAACAAGAATTCAACTTTTTATTAGTCTTGTCATGCTGTATGTATGCCTTGGTGAAAAAACAATAGAAACCAATAGAGATTTCTATTGTTATTTGGACACTTTATTGGTTTTAATTGTTTTCTATGGTTCCAGTATTGACTTCTATTGGCTTCTATGGTTTGGCTAGAAATACGCCAACGTTACAAATCAACCAAACAAACAAACATATGGTTTGGCTGTATTGACAAAACAATAGAAAACCATTGAAACCAATAAAACCAATAGAAATTGTCTATTGATACCAATAGAAAAAACTGTTAAAAATAACAATAGAAAACAATAGAAATCTCTATTGTTTTTTTTACCAGGATGACTCCTTGCTTGAGCATTTGCTTCAAAAGTACACAATATAGCTTGTACTCCAAAGCAAATAATTTTCATTACTTTGAGCTAAGAAACTTAACTTTGTGCTCTTTTCACAAGATGGACAAGCATATAAACTCGATATTTCCCCTAGCTTTAACTTGTCATTTTTAGGTAGCTTATGGCGTTACTTGTGCGTATCACGTGACAACACGCCTGCTGGAGTGGGTTATTTATCTGGAACATAAAGAATGGATGTTCTTCGATAAACAGTTTTCAGTTGAACTATTTGAGAACCTATTTACCGGGCTCTGGCTGGGTTATCTTTGCGCTAAGAAGTCGGGTGTTGTTGTTGTTGTTGTGAAGCGAGAGTTCAAATACACGTTTATTATTAATTTGTCAACAATCTCGGGGCTTGATTGATGTACCATTTGCACGAGTAAAGTGACGCTTCAGCAACGTGAATAAACACGGTCTTTCACGTACCGGAAGTGCACCCTAGACCCCTCGTGCCCGCGGAGGACGCACGTCATGGATACCAACCAGGGTTTATTTTGAGGAGGATTAGTTGTCCTCGTCTAACTTTCTGAAGCCCAGAGCCATACAGCATCAATTTTATCCTTTAAAAAAAAAAGCTGACAGCAGCCATGTTGTATTTTCGTTTGGGATCTTTTTAAGGATGGATTAAAATATTGTTTTTTTCTGCTTCCAACACGTGTGCTAAACTGCTGCAGGAGGCGCGATTAATCACTAGGGGCGCAGCACATGCGATGACAGGGCCAAAGAGAATTAAAGGGGAGCCTTACACTTGAAACAGACCCCGGTGTACGTTGCAGACACGTTTGACCAAGCGTGCATCTTATGAAAACATTGGCAGCACCACGTTCGAAGCGGCTTGTGGACCCCAACCCGCATTTGGGAGCCTCAGGGTCATGGGTCACGGACCGGGCCCCCGCACGGAAGAGTTTCGAGCCGACAAATGAGTGCGAGGGGCAGCAAGTGTGTTAACTGAAGCCATGACCTCATCCAGATTCTAATGGCGGTTTGCTTCCAATCTAAATTTGTGCAATACACCTATATCTCGCTATACGGCCTTTTTTTTAATTATGGCACTGTTTCGATTTACGGCCCACAATGTTTCGTTATACGGCCAAAAAACCTGCTGCAAGTTTGCTCAAATTTAACAACAATAAAATCTAACAATAAAACAACTTATGGGTTTCACTTCGTTTAAGAAGGGAAAAAAATAAAAAATTACAAAGAATTGATTCGTTATACGGCTTTTTCGCTTTACGGCCAACTTTTCCAGAACGTATCTAGGCCGTAAAGCGAGATATGGGTGTATCGTCAAACAGGTTGGAGCTAACAGAAACAGGTTTTAATATCTTTAATTTAATTAAATGCTTATTGTTTATTAAATACAGGCTGTAGTGCGTAGTGCAATGCATTTTTAAACAATCATGGTGTCTTCAGTAAATAGTCATTGCAATCACTACAATTTTAAGATAGTCTTGAAGTTTATAACGTTTTATAGAAAATGTGTATAATCATACGTTTTTTTAAGGTTAGTTTGGGTGCAGAATTATATTAAAAAATTAATGTTTTATTGGGAAATATCCATTGAAGAACTATCTGTTTTATTAGAAATGTTTCTATTGAAAACCATTGTGGAATATGGAAATTTTCATACGATTATTGTAAGGGGCCATTCAAAAAGGACGTCCTCGATATTCCTTCTGAAATTGACAACCCCCACCCCCTTTATGTACGTTTGGGACTGAGGACACATTTCTTCTGGTGTCCAATTTCCCTTTCACTGACCTTTTGAATGGTCCTAAGGTGGTCCTTATACAAGTTACGGAAGCGGCCGGAATATGGCAATGTAAGGATTTCTGGAATAATTCCCTTGAGAAATATGTTGTGGGTAGTTTGAAAATTTGAAGAAAACAATTTTTTTAAACCCAAACTTTAGATCCTTTAAGCTTTTGAATCGGCAAGCAATGTAGAAGTTTTTGGAATAATTACAGGAATAGGAATACAAGAGAATATTTTTATGACTCCTAAACCCACTAAAATTGTAGACATATTCTTGGTAAAATTAAAAAAGCAGCCAAGATATGCCAATGCGATAAAGGACCAATCGCGTCATCAAATTTGCCCAATTAGAATATATCTTTTTAAAATCTAAACAAGATTTTTTTTTTGAAATGACGAAAGGGCCCCCTCTTATCGTCTGTCTGCTTGTCCAACAACACTTGTCAAATGAAACGCGGCCGAAAAAAGATGACCCGCCGAGATATATCTGCTAAAGTAATTGTTTCCCCCCTCTCTCCAATCCATCGTTTCGTTTCAGAAAGCGCCATCTAAGGTTACTCTGTTTGTTTGGGTCCTTGTTCGGGATCGTGTTTATTAATTGGAGCTAAATAGGGGGAACAAAATATGATGCCCTACCACAGATGGCAATGACGTTAACTTTTGGGGCAACGAATGACCTTTGGAGACTCAGTAAGAACAAGTAGATTTCATATTTCCAGGGCTTTCAAATATGTCTCTAAACGGACCTTAAAATAACCATTTGCAACTCAAAATTTTAATATTTTCTATTTTCTTATAGTCTTATGAATGTGGGAAAAAACAAAATCGATTGATTTGACCATTTTTAAGATTGTCTAATCTTGGCGAAGAACATTTGGATAAAAACGTCCTTAGACTCAAACATGTTGTACAGAGTAACAAGACTTAATTTTCGGCTTTTGACAAAGTACTATCCTTGATCTTGGCGGAATTGGGCCCTATTTTCGCCCTCTTTCTCCACCATCGCATCTCTATCTTTTGTGCCGCACAAATTCTTTCATTGAACATTTTTTTAATTTTGAAATTCCGCCTAAGAAACATGACTGATTTTAAGGGAAGATATTCTTCGTGACACCAACATCCTCAATGCCTTCTTTTGAAGCCGATCAAGACGATTAGCAACTGACGGGGAATAATTATAGAAAAATGCAAACAAGCTTGTTAAGTGGGTCTTTCTAACGAAGTTAAAAAGTTTAAGAATATTAGCATATCGTCTTGTTATCAAAAGATTACTCTTCTATTTCATTTTAAAAATCTTGAAGGTTTTCCAAACATTTAATTCACTGGGACATACTGAATGGTTGTTAATTTCCCTTTACAATACTAAATGTAAACTCCCCAAATTACAAGCCATTGTAAAATGAAAATTGAATGTTTGATGAATTAAAATTAAAATATAAATCGATGGCACCTGAAGTATACACATGATAATAGAATTATGTCCTTCAGCATGACGTAATTGCACCAATACATAAATAATCGAAAATTAAAACCACTTATCATGGCACTTTTTCTTTATTATTTATATATTCTTATTTCATTGTTGTTCATTCTTCGTACATTAAGGTGAAATACTTGGATGATTCATATACTGTATACGGTTCATTTACATTTTTTTTTTAAATAACGTTTTTCATGCATTACGTATAAAAACTAAAATTTTAATCTTACCTGGTCTATTTTATGAGATTCACAGTTTCCATCCGGACTTTTAAATAATGCATCCAATCTGAAATTACAAAATATGAAATGAATTAAAATGAAAATCGAAATAAGTAGCATCTAATACAGGATACATAAAAATTAGGTTTTCTAGCTTAAGAAGATTGTAACAGTAGAAAAATAATGGTCGATTAAATAAGTTGACAGTATATTAGTTGGTTTAAATTACCACTAAACATCAATTACAAATCCCTACAAAAAAGATTGAGTGCATCTTTCGTCGACAACATTCACAAAGATGGTTCAGATTGCATTTATTATATTACAAATTGCCATACATCATGCAAGTTCAGTTAAATTACACCCTATAATTTCGATATATATAGAGACCTCTGAACTTTCTCAAGACCTTGGGTCAAACACTATCGAGTAACTACACCAACAAAACGTTTCCGAATGCACCTGCAACTATATTTAGAATTGTATTTTCTGTTTTTCGTCGTATAAATACCCTCAAATACTTAATTTTTTATGGTCCTTCGTGTTTATTATTATTATGGGGAATGAAAAATGAAGAATGCTTGACTAGACCGTTAAAAGGCGAAACTGGTGGTAAACACGATACACGCTTTTAGCATCAGTCAAAAGTGCAAATCATAAACATGATATTTCTTTCATCAAATCATACTTGTATGTAGGTAACTCTACAGTGTGTAGCACAAATAGTTGTTATTTTTGAGATTTTCGCCCTAAGATGAAAACAAAATGTTCGTCTTGCTCACTCAAAATAGTTGTCGTTTCATCGTATTTTCACTAAGATCATTTGTCACTATTCATTCATTTGTCATACTTTTTCATCCCTTTATAAGTTATTTTATGTAAATATTTGACGAAAATATCCATCATGGTCCCCTACACTTAAGAGAATCACATTGACACGTGCGCCCTCATGTATAGCGCACGTGCGTGCATTTTAAATGACCTCTGACCCCCACTGGTACCGCCTGCGATGGCCACCTTCTCCATTAATCCCTCAATGGTTGAATCCCTTTATAAGCTCGCCAAATGACAACTTTACAGGCCTAGTTGGTGTTCTTCTATTATATTGGTTTTCCAGAGGGATTTCAAAAAAACATGTCCATAATAGTTAGCCTTACGCATTTGTTTATCTAAAACAATTAACATTACCGAAAACACGTTCTATTGCAGTTAAGTAAAATTATTAAACAAGATGATTTTTATAAGCATTCCAAATAAAATTGTTATTATAAAATATGCCTTTTCGTTTAATTTTGTCCAGCAATGGGCACTTGCACTGTTAGTATAAGTAACACCACACTCACACTTAGACAAGTGTGCAAACAAACTTTGAAATGCATAACAAAGATGTTATTATGCTGCTCTTAAGTTCTAAGCAGTTACATTTACTGTAACAGAAATTCAAAAAAGCAGCATAGAAATTCCATATCATGGTAGTGGGGCTTTCACAAAACGCAAATGTTTGATATGACAATATATGGCCAAATGTTTCCAATTTTTGATTAAGGTATTAAAACTTTTTCCCACCTAGGTAAACATTCCGAGAAAATTCTATTCATGTTTTAGCTGGAACATTGAGCTTGTGCTTTACCATAAATTTGCATATAGCAACGTGAGTCAAAGGCTGTGCTCGGTTTTAATCTTGAATTTGATTGGATTTCCTTGGTGTGCGATAGATAGTGTAAATGGCCTTCATTTTGGATGGATGACACACTACAGATGGTTGCGCCCTCCGTCCTCTTTGTGAGGGCCGGGAATCCTTTTGTGAACGAGGACCCAATATTATACTTGATATTTATTATATCGGCGACAGATTCATAATAACTGGTGTGTGACTTTATACAAATGATTCTGTTGAATTGCCGATCGATACTGCCTATTCCTCTCCGCCATTCATGAGACCCCACCAGCATCCTCCTTTCAACTCAGCTGGGCTATTACGACCCTCATGATCATATAGATTGAACAATGGAGAAGGATGGCTTGCCCCTTAAACGGCAATCAATTAAAGGAAAAAAGGAGGGCCACAATGGACCCCGAAAAGGGAAAGGAGTGAACTCCATTAAACCTACCTGAGTTGCCTTTGAGCATCGTAGGCGTGCAAATCTAGGATTAAATCCAGATCCACCCTGAAACAGAGAATGAAAATGAGGAGGATTCAGTCGTGCGATCAAAACAAATTGGAAGGTTTCTAAGGGGCGAAATATCTGAAAATCTAATCCTGTTCTGGGAAATAAAGTCAATTGTGGTCGCCTATTAATTCGGGGCCACTTGTACTAGGGATTACACACGGAGAATTTACTGTAAAATCAACAAAAAAAAAACTCGAGAAATCCATATACAGAATTGGTTTTAGTTATAATGTTTGTAAATCATGCCCTGCTCATTATATGTAGTATGTTTTTGGTAATATTTCTGAATCCATGTTAAACTATATTATATCAGCCCGCTATTAAGAAGTGACTGAATTTTGCAGATTTTAAAAAACCCATGGACTGAAAATGCATTTGTTTCTGTCACCCATTTTAAGTAGGCAATCTAGCACAACCTCAAAGCAATGCATGATTGCCCCCTTTTTATAACATATTTCTCAAATGTAAACAAGAATAATGTATGATGACTTTATTTTCTTCTAAAAATAGGAATCTAGCGAAAATAAGTAGATTGAAGAAGCTTTTATAAATACGACTTAACCTTAAAGTATGAAGAGTGCTTAATAATATTATATATGCATTAATTTATTACCTGCATTTTTGAGTTTCCACTAAGTGTGCGCTTGCGTTAATGCCCCTGAAAAAATAAATAAAACGTATATCGAAGTTAGTATGGGTAGATTTGAATATGCAAACAAGATTTTTCTTTCTTTCACGAAGGCATTATTGATGTTTACTATGCCTTCTATATCACATTATGTCCCGTTTCTTAAGAAATTTATTTGTAACATGGTAAACAAACTATAATAAGTTTTTCTGTAGAGCTTGATAGATTTTCAAACAATCGGATCTTATATGGGATTTGTTTGCACACGAAATTGCTAGCAAATATTGAATTAATATATTTTTAATTATACACGATCGCATTTTATCTTCTTTATGTTGCACTGAAGAAGACCTACATGCTTATTCGTTCAAAGAAAACAATACCTCTTATTAACGCCTATAATCCACTTTTATCGCCTTCTTCGTGTACAAATCAAATCTTGTTTTCACCATAATAAACCCCCCGAAGAGATTATATTTTGGAAAGATTTTGGAGGTTGCTATGGAAACGTTAAGTGACGAAATTCGTCAATTACCGTTAGCGATAAGTAGACTACTGAAGTTACACTACAGAGCCATTGATTGAAAGCAAAATAAAAAAAATAATTATTTTGCTCTGAAAGAAACAATAACCCTGTATGCACATCGTCTTTTATCGCTTGCTGAATTCTAGGAAGAGCCTAATTGAATCTCTGCATTTTTCTTCATCGATTTGTTGGATCTTAAAGATGGTAAACAAGTATTTCTTTTTGCTGATATATTTGTACGGGCTTTCTTTTGAAATTTTTTTTTCTGCAATTCTCAGATTTTTAAACAGTTCAAATGGCTCGTTTTAGAAATTGCCTTTATGTCAATAATTGGGTTTTTTAGTGCCATGTTTTGAATTCAGCATCTTATATTGACCTAGCAGTTGAAGAAACGAGTTTAAGTGCAATTACTTGATCGTTGACTTGGCTTCTTCCAATTCCCTTTTGGCTATCAGGTCGGTTTTATTGAGGATTAAGAGGTCAGCAAGCGCCACCTGTCTAAATAAACAATAAACATGGTTGTAAATAATTAGTGACCATAAACAAATTCTTTCACTTGCACGCAACCATTTAATGGCAAAAGATTTAAAGAAAACATAAGTTGGGTTCGAAAAGAACCAAGAATGCAGATTGCCTTTAGGAGCATGTTGTAAAAACGAATATAGATATTGTGTTCGACATTTGAAAACACAACTTCGATTATTTTCACTGTAAACATGTAAAAATATGTGGATTATGGCTAGGTTGAATCTGCCCAATCCATTTTTGGAATGCACTCCATTTTGTCCAGTATCAAATAATCTCACAATTTTGTCTACTCCCTCTACATGTATCTATTTGGATAGGACATGTAAACCTACTTATTAAATGCACGTATAGTAGAGTAGATGCTCAACTTATTAGAATCTACTATGTTGGCGTCCAGGAATGAATGCATATTTGACTGCGGTCAAATTAATCGAAACACTTGCTTTAAATTGACTAGGTTAGCTTTAAATACAAGAGGCAGTTTGTATACCTAAGCATGTGCTCTTAACTCTTGAGCCTAACCATAGCCCCCTATATTATACAGGCCCCTGCATTATTTGGAAGTCTATGGGAGAAAACGGGAATTTCTCTGTCAATA